>PVJX010001841.1:0-147258 GCA_004027295.1 Dolichotis patagonum
CAGGTAAAACTGTTGAAGACACGGTGTAGGCAAAGACTTTAAGAACAAAACCCTAACTATACAGGAACTATCACAAAGAATCAACAACTGGGATCTCATCTTATTGAAAAACTTTTGCACAGCAAGAGAAGCCACCAACAGAGTGAAGAGACAACCCACAATGTGGGAGAAAATGTTTGCCAGCTGTATCCCACACAAAGGATTACTATCGAGAACATATAAAGAACTCCAAAAAAAAAAAAAAATCAGACTTCCCAAATTTAAAGACCCAATCCAAAAATGGGCATCTGAGATGAATATATATTTCTCAGATAAAGAAATACAAACAGCAAATAAATATGTGGAAAAATGTTCAACATCACTGGTCATTTGAGAGATGCAAATTAAAACAACACTGAGATTCCACCTCACCCCAGAAAGAATGACTAATATCAAGAAATCAACCATTAACAAATGCTGGAGGGACTGTGGGGAAAAAGGAACCCTTCATCACTGTTGGTGGGAGTGTAGACTAGCGCAATCACTGTGAAAATGAGTGTCAAGGTTCCTCAAAAAAAACTAAGACTAGGGCTGGGGATTTAGATCAGTGGTATAAGTGCCTGCCTGGCAAGATGTGGTATTTTTATACAACAGAGTACTACTCAACCATAAAGAAGGATAAACTAGGAGACTTTTATAGGTAAATGGAGGCAACTTGAGATCATACTCATAAGTGAAATAAACACGTGTAAACATTGTATTGTCTCACTAGTGTGAGACACTGAAAGAAACAACATATGTATATGTATATGTATATGTATATGTATATGTATATGTATATGTATATAAGCGTGTATATGTATACGTATGTATATAAAAAATAGTTAAGATAGTATACTACTGATTTCTCTGAATTCATTCATTGAAGAGGAAGATTTGTACTGGTATTGTTTGGACAACTGAATACAGATGTCTTGTGCTCTGGGTTAAAGATATGGGGATGACATTATATCACTGTTGCCCTGATTGATGTGTTTTGAAATTTTTTTTCTCTTTGAAATGAAATGGATTTTAAGCTTGGTTTAAAGGGGGGGCACAGATATATAGCTCAGTGGCACAAGCGGCTGCCTGGCAAGCATGAGGTCATAAGTTCAATCCCCAGTATCAAACAACAACAAAAAAAAGCTGCTTTGCAAAATGTACTCTGAATGATCTGAGTCACACAGAAGAGTTTAATATTCATATGCTATGACAAAGAATAATAAAATTAACAATCTTAAACCCACTTAATTTACCAGCCAAAATTCTCTGAAAGCCACTGTAGCTAGCACTCGGTTTATACCCAGCTGTTCTCCTAAAGCCTTGCAGGGGACTTACTGGTAGGAGGCGGGGTTGGGTAGGAGGAGGTGGTCGCTGGGGGTGTGGCCTAGAGGGTTTCACTCCTTCCAAGCTCCTCCCCTGACTTGCTCTGCTTCCTGTGCACCACACAGAGAGCAGATTTCCTACGCCCAGACCCTTCCACTGTGCTGGTCTTCCCTGAAGCCAGCCAACTATGAACTGAAACTTCTACAAACACTGAGCAAAAATAAACCTCTCCTCTAAGTGGTGGGTTCATGTATTCTGGCCCAGTGACAAGGAAAGTGAGCAACACTATCACCCTGAACTTAGTTTATCTGAGCTCAAACTTTCTGTGGGCTATAAAAGGCTGAGAACATGCTCCTCCAGACAGTTCTGAGGAGGACTGCACTTCTCAGCCCTCCCTGCAGACAGGTATGGCCATGAGACTGAGGGGAATAAAGTGCAAGTCACACGGATGATTTCCAGGACATGACCTCAAAAGACAGCTTGCCCTCTCCTTCTTTCTGTTCCTTCTCATTGGCAGAATGGCTGAGGAACAGCTGGAGGTAGGACAGGAAGGGCAGACCAAATGGTGGGTGCCATCCAGCTGTCAAGGATGCAGAGCACTGGGGAAGACTCGAAGGCAGTGCTGGCAAAATGATAACAGCCTGCCTGCAGAGGCACACATGCCATGGGTTTGTCACCACTTCTCTACAGCCTCCATGGTGGCTTGGATACCTTACCTTTATGTCTTATCTTTCCTAGGTCTAGATACTTACTAACCCTCAAAGACAGCTTAAGTCCTGCTCCCTCTAGAAGCCTTGCCTAAGAGTTCTGGAACTTCCTTTGTTCTTCCTAAATTCTGCGATGGAATCTCTTCTCAACATTCTCACCATACAAGAGAGCATGGTTGGTCTACTCGGCCCTTCTCCAGGCAACCAGATCCTCTCTGGTTTAACGGAGGCTCCTGGAGGCAAGGCTGGTCCGGGACTTCCTCCACAGCCTGCTCAGAATGGCCTGTGAGGGCTGAGGGCTGGGCACACAGAAGCTTCCATGAGGGGCTGCCAGGGCTGCTGACCACACTAATGCTATTATAGGACAGCCTTGCGATTCTCAAGCACATTTGTACCACCATTTATCCATTCAAGCAGCATTTCTAGAGCACCTGCTCAGTCAGAGCCTTAGGCCATTAAATTAAAAAAAAAAAAAAAAAAGCCTCAGAACTCCCAGTTAATGGGGAAGCCACTGAAATAACATTTAAGTATAGTGTGGTGGGGAGCTGGGGCTGAGAGACATGGGAAGATGCCCACAGCTGACCCCGACCTGGACAAACAGCATGGAGTGGCCAGCAAAGAAGAGGAGGAGGAGGGATGTGGCAGCGAGTCAGGCTGGTACACACCACATATCTGCCTGAAGACACAAGTAATTTTAACACTGGTCCAAGAATACTACGGTTATATACATAACAACTTCAAAACCATCAGGAGCTGGGTTCCCAAGTCTGGGTGTCCCCCGTGAGGCTGGCGACCTGGCTGCCTCCCTTTGCTCCTACGGCTCTGAACTGGACAGTGCTGGTCTGCATGTGCCCATCTGACGGTCTGCTCACCGCAATTGTAACTTCTGCCCCCAGGCTCTCGGGAGTGTCCCTGGGCTGCCTGGCCGGCAGCGCTAGGCTGGCTTCCCTGCCTTTTCCCACTAGACTGGAGCAATCAGAGAGCATGGGGGGGGGGCTCCTTTCACTCCTGCTCCTTGCCCATGACATGGGCAATTGTGCTCCGCTGTGGAATCCCTGCCCTTGCTACCTGGCACTTCCACCACAGGCCCAGGAGCAATAGGGCTCCTCCAATCATGGACTGGAACCCCTAAACTGCTTTCTTTTATAAGCTTATGGTCTCAGGTATGAATCATGGTAACTGAAAGATGACTAACACACCTCGGTAATCATTTCACCCCAGGGGTCCAGCACAGTGCCTGGCATACAGTACACATTCAATAATAAATGCTAGCTCTGTGGACTAAGAAAATCAGGATAAGTATATGTTGCTGAACAGAGCTGTAAAATGAGCAAACTGAGAAAAGACTCACTCAAAATCTCAAATCAAATGGTCCAAAGCCTTTGAGCAGCCTGAGACATTTATATTTATATCCTATTTTAGGAAAAGCAGATGAAACCCTGGGTCGGACTGTGAAGGGGTCTGAACTATCTATCAAAGATGACAGCATGGAGCTAGTAAAGCCTAAGAAAGAAATTGTCACCCTACCAAATTCACTCTGACCCTTGCTTATATCTCAAAGCTCCTTGCTGCCTGTCTCTCTGGGGGCAAAGAATAATAATCAGCTGGGCACAAACCACTCAGGCGGGCATTAGCAGGTCTCTGTGACCAGGCTAGGGCTACGAAAACACTGGTTTCCCCGCTCAGAGTCAAACCAAAAGGAGAAACAGAGAATGTCAAATCTCTCAAATCACAGCCTGACTTCGGAAGTTTATCAGACTCTCTCTGAAGCTCTGAGAACTCGTTTACTCTCATACCAGGTGGCACAACACTTCCTGAGTATCAACCTCCCGCCACTTTCACAAAGCCTCCCTGACTCCCTAGCCCACATTAATTTTTCTCTTTTCTATAATCTTGTGGAATTTCTTATCTGTATAATTAATTTTTGCATTATATCACAATAGCTTATTATCTTTTTCTTAAGAGTTTATCTTATCTTCCTCAGAGAGATTCTTGAAGATCACATTTGAGTCTCTCGTGTGACCATAGGGGCTTCATGAACACCATGGAGCTGAACCGGCACTGTTCTAGCAGATCCTTCACTGACACTGGTGTCTCCCAACATCTCAAGGTCAACCACAGCCATCAAGAAGCACAGATATCAACAGAGGTCCCAGCAGCACACCTACCATCACAAGGTCAGCACTGGGTCCAGACCCTGTGATCTGCAGTACCGGCCCTCCAGAAAGGTATCAGAAAAGCCACCCTCCCCCATCGCAGGAGTACCTGGGCCTGGGCCCAGGGAATATCATTTTTTAGGCTTGGCTTGGAGCTGGAATGTCCTTAAAAAGCCAAGAAATGGGAAGGAAAGGGCTGCCGGGGACCACGATATAAAATGGGCAGGAACACACATGAACAGAGCTCATAAATCCCTCTTGGATACAGACAATGCCGGGGAGATAAGCATGCAGATTACACACCTAGTTCAGAAACTCCCCTGAGTTTGCTTGTAATTAAGGGGGTTAGAAAGGTAAAAAAAATATATAAACCCAATTAATCATTTAAATATTTAAAGTCAGATTTTTTTCCTCACTGCAGGATTAGTATATTTCATAACGCCAGCAGCCGACAGCCCTGGTTTTTACTGGGGTTCATTTCAGAGCATGTTTAAACTAGTCAGATTGAGTGATGCTTCCAGCAACTAATCGCATGTCAAATAAAAGATATTTTATGTAATAAATTACCGCTACAAGTAATTCAAATGTCATTTATCAGTTTTATTATCAGTCAGGCAAAGTCTTGTTTCTCTATATTAATCAAAATCAAGGTTTTTTTTTTTTTGGAGCAGTTTTGACACCTCTTGGCAAAAGTACAGAAGTAAAGAGGCAGAGTTGCCCCCGAAGCTGAAAGGAGCAGAGAGTAACGGTGCTCAAAAACTGAAGCTCCGAGGTGACAATTGGAAACTTCAGGTATTTGTGTGCCATTCCCAGGGTTTTTATACTAACGTGAGGCACAAGTGTGTCTCTAAGAAGGTGTATGTTATTTTAAGGGCCCGGGAGACTCGGAAACCCTCCTACCTAAATACTCCCAGGGTAAGGCTTTTCCTGTGTGAGGTCTGCAGTGTCTCCCTGACCTAACTTTCTGCTGCCTACCCCATTCTTTTGCCTCTCTGGGAAAGACTGATGACTTAACCCTTTGTGCCTTGGAGAGCAGGGAAGCCTATGCCATTTTAGGTGAACTCTAGCCAACCAGAACAATTTGTTCTGAGGAAGAAGTTTCCAAGTAGCCAAGAGGCCTGTTTGGTATTAAACCATGGGAAGAAACAGCTGGAACAGAACAGATGTGCATCTTAGAAAATTCTGCACCCCAGCTGCCACTGCCTATCCTCAACAAATCCCATTAAACGGCTGGGCCTAGGGACACAACTCAGGAAAGAGGGTGGAGACGGCCTTTGCTTAAAAAGAAGCACATAAAGCAGGTTTTTGGCCAAAAGCAAACACAGTAGGCTGAAATTCTGCTGGCCAGGAAGGAGAAGCAAGTCCCGTGCCAAGCAAGCAGCAGTGAGTGACTCAGGAGCGCACACACGGGCCTGCTGGGGAAGCTCCGATCCCGTGTCCAAAGAGGTCACAACGCCTGCGGGTTTCTCAGGCAAGGCACTGATAAGCGAGACATTGGTCACAGGAGCCCTGGCCTAACCCTTTCAATTTCATCTTGAAAGCAAAAGAAAGAGATATCTAAATATCTGTGACAGGGCTGGGGGTTTAGCTCAGCGGCATAAGTGCAACACACAAAGCAGGTGCCGATCCAGCACCCAGTCCTGCAGCCCAGACCTGGGGAGGGAAAGACCTTGTGGGCTGCTGTCCCTTGTGTCGCTAGCTGTGGCAGGACTGCAAAAACCACTGAGAAGCGCAAGAAAGATGGCTTCAGATCATGTGATCAGAGACCAAAATGAATCTCTCATTTTAAAATATACCTTTCTAAAACTGGTACCTAACACTGTGTTACAGCATTTAAGGAAAAAAAAAAAGAAAAAAAAAAAAAAACAGAGACAGACAATTAAAATGAAGACAATTACAGAAAAAGCATTTTGAAAGATAATAGAGTTAATGTTGAGTTACAATACAGCAACAAAATTGAGCTATTTTCCATAGCTCCAGAGTCAATTTTAACTTTTGTTGACTTTTTGTAATTGGCTTGAAGAAGAGGTTCTACCTATATTTTAGAGGTACAAGAATATTAGCACATTCATTCCAACAGTAGTTTTCATTTAAAAAACAAAACCCTCTTGGGTCATGAGCTCATGTCATAATGAAAAGCCACACTCGGAGAGGCCCTCCACACTGAATGTGAAGCTCTCCAACTGGCTGCCAGCACCGGAATATGTCGGCACAGCCAGGCCAAGAGGCAGCAGAGGGAAGGCTGGCCTAGATCTCGGATTATTAACTTTAAACACTAAAACTGAGAGATGAGTGACTTCTGTGAGCAAAGGAGAATGGACCTAGGAATCAGATATTTGTGCTGGCATTGAGAAACAGTTGCATTCAAAGCACTTGTGTAAGAAGATGGAAGCAGAACCAATCTTAGCTTCATAGTTTCTTGCACATGACCCAAATCTTTTGAAACAATACGCTGCCTCAGTTATTCTGGTCCTTTGTCTGACCTTGGTCATACACTTAAAAGTTTGTGTAGCAGAAGCTTTCGGTGTCTCTTTAGGGAAAACCCAAGAGCTTTCTGCCCCAAATGGGAGAAATCCAGCTTTTCCCCCAATTGCTGGGTACGGGAGATGCAGAGCATGGCTCGCGGCCCGAGTTCTGAACCCCAGCCTGGGCGGTGCAGAAGCTGCGGTGGGTGACTTACTGCATGGCTGCGAAATGAGGTGGGGAGGCTGCAGAGGCACCACCTGCGTGGCTGGGCCTGAGGGTGCAGGCTCGTCGGCAGCAGTGCCCGACTGCTGGAAAGCCAGGTCGATCTCTTCATCGGTCAGCCCTGAGGAGAAGAGCACAGATCAGCAGGTGAGTGAGTACCTTTGGCTCGTGGCCACGGCTGCAACAGAATTTGCTGCAAGAAAATGCCCGTATGGGCGCAGAGCGACTGTCATCCCAGGAAGCCGCCTTCCCGATTTGGGATTCTCTGGAACCTCTCTCGGTTGCAATTTAACCTTAAGCGACAGAATATTAGCCTCAACACTGCTTCCAAATGTGGCTCATTCAATTTCCTTAATTTATCCTTGAGTTTATTGCTGCTTTTGAAGTCGCTCTGTACTGCAATTCTCCATTCTTCCCCCGAAAACAGATACCATCAACTGCAAATGTGACTCATTTTAATCTGTAATGGTGTTAAAAAAAAGAGGGGGAAAAAACTAACAATAATGCATGAAAACAGACAGGGAAACAAAAAACTAATTATTGGGTGAGACGACTAATTAGTCTAGATCGTTTCAGAAGACGGGAATAATTTGCTTTATTTTATGACAAATGCAGAAATAAAAAGAAAAATCAGGACTGACTGTGATTAGTATGAATGGGATATAGAATATAAAGAAGAAAATAAAACAAGAAAACAGATCAAAACAAGGCCAGGCCCAAACTTTCAGATCATTATTGCTCTAGCCTATCATAGGCTGCCTAGATCGCCTTTGGCTAGTTTTTCTTTTCCTTTTTTTTTTTTAATTTCTCCCAACACTCTAACCCTCACTGCACATGGGACATCAGGAAATAGCAGGGTGCCATCTGCAGTGGCTGTGACACACACAGAGGATCTGCCATGGAAGGATGAAAGGCAAGTCAGAAGCCATGACGAGCTCATTTCTAGCAAGTTCCCAGCTGGGATAATTTTAAATAGACTGGGGATGCTGCTGGTTCGTGGACAGAGGATGAGGGCACCTGCCAACCCACAGACCAGAACACAGTGTGGCGCCCAGGCATGAGAAGAACTTCCCCGAAGGGCCCACTCGGGAAGTGGCATGTGCACAAAGCACTCTACCGTGTTAAGCAGGAAAAGCGGAGGGGAGGTCACTGCTAGTCTGCAGGAGACACTAGGGCCAGTCTACACCATTCCGGGAATCCCAATTTCCAGTCAAGCTGTAACACAGAGCTTTTAAACCAGGGCCGAGAGCTTTTCCACATCTGGTTGGCAGCTCTCCATTAGAGGCCCACAGCATGGTCTACTTGCCCCTGGGGGTGGATGAAGTACGAGGCAGTTCTGAGGATCAGCATCTTCAAAGCACAGTGCCTTGCACTCTGTGCCTAGGGGCTAATAGATGGTGCACATTAATGCTTCAGAGCGAGGCTCAGCCCTGCACTGTACTGGCGTGAGCTGACTGCAACCAGCCATCAAAGTTTTCATGCACTACCATGATTGGTTGAAGGAGAGCCCAGACTACCCCGAAGGCCTTGGGCCCTTCCTCTTCCTGAGCTAAGCAGATGAGGTCTGTCCTCACTTAAAACTGTAGCACTCCCTGTCCCTCCCCATTTGCCACTCCATGGGGCTGGCTGGGGTAGGCAAGGCCATACTACTGGAGGTCTGAGGTGCCGTGGGGGTGCCCTGACAGCACTTACTTTCCTAGGGGAGATGAAAAAGCATCCATGATGAGTGCATAGCAGCTTCTAAATACAAAAACTAAAGTTGAGTAGAGCAGGGCTGGACAGGGCATGATTCCACACACGCACACCCCACCCCCAACCGCCAGCCTGCTGCAGAGGGGCTGCTTTTCCCATCATTTCTCCTCCCAGCAGAGCAGGGACAGGACAGACAGACAAGCCGGGCACAGACGGAGCATCTCCCCGGAGCTGTGCCTCTGAGGCTCTCGCACATGCGGTAGCTACAGATCACTCTTCCTAAATAGGAAGGAACACCCCTCTTGGAGCGCTGGAAGGGAAGATATTGTCTTAACCAGTTTGGAAGTGGGCGCTAGAGAAGAAAGCAGCATCTGCGACGTCAGCACGGGCTGCCGGTCACTGGTACACCACGGAATTCTATGAACCTGGTAGATCGTGTGCCTTGTCAGCCGCTGGCTGCAAATGAGGATAATTTTCCCAAAAGGAGCATTCAGTTGCATTCTCATTTTCCCTTTTGACTCTTTCAAATATAAACAAGTACTATAATGTTTAACACTGGGGAAATATACAGTAAGTTACAGGCTGTGCTGTGGCCCTGAGAGCTGGAGCTGGTTAAAGGAACAGGACTCCCTGCCCATTTTCCTGCCCTCTGGCCCTGAGCTTTTACAGAGCCTATTTTCCTAATAAAACATGTTCCTTGCATTATCACAGCTGAGCCCACCAGTGAGCGCTCAGTTTAAAGGGCATTAGCACTTCCTTCTAAGCTCTTGTTTTTCAGACCTTATCATTTGATGCTCTTAAATTTACAGTGGCTGGAATTCTGATATCCTTACTTCTCTGGGAGTCAGAGCTTTGATTTAGTTACAATAAGTGAGTCATTCTTGTTTGTTTTTTTTTTTTAAGCATTTTAACAATCTCATAGGACAATATCATTTTGAGCTGGAGTATTATCCTAGTCATTGCCCTTACTTAGCAGATAAAAACCCAAAGTCCAAGAAGGGCAGAACCTCTGCCCCAAACCACACTCGTTCTGGAGAAGAGTCACACAGTGACCACCCCAGCCTGTGACCCGCTATCACACCACCAGGTGACAGACCCAGATCTTAAAATCTTTTGCTTACCCTGTACAGTGCTTGCCACAGAACCTAGGGCCTCACACATGCTAGGCAAACCTTCTACCCTGTGATATCTCCAGCCCTTCCTGTTCTAAAATTGTGAGACGGGTCTCACTTACTCATTCAGAATAACCTCTCTCTCCTGAGTAGCTGGGATTGCAGGCATGGGCCACTACACCCAACCAGACCTATGTTTTAAATCTTCAGTTTTGTTAAAGAGGTTTAGAGAAGTATTGTATTTCCTTCTCCCACTGCCATCTATCACAGCAGGAGCCAATAAATACTGTTTGGGGTGATATCAAAACAACACAGCAACTTAACCCCTGGGTCCTAGCTGCAAAAGACACCTGGATCACTTTCTGAACAATACCAGAGTGACAAAGGTAGCGTGACCTTGTCCCCATATTGTTCCATGATCCTAGCTCCATATCAAATCCGGGTGGCACTCAAAGAAAGGCACTTCTGACCCTGAGTATCCTCTTCCTCCAGGACATCTCTGGTTTAGGAGGACTGGCCAGTACCAGGACTTCGACAGGACTCAGGTGTCAGGACTGGGGACCTGGACAAGGGGTGGGGTCCTTCGCCTCCCTCATAGCATGGGTAGCTGTCTGCCCAGCCATCAGCTTTTGGGCAGAGATGACCCACCTTTGCTGTAAGACTCATACAAAAGACATCCAGGTGCCCTAGTCCCATCTTTGCTGCCCGCCCCCACTGAGATAAACAGTGCAGATCTTTGATTGAGACCTTGCAGAATCCAAAAGGTTAAAAGGAATAATAAAGGAAACTGCCAATTGTAAGTGAATTATATTTGGCTCTGAAAGCTGAGGCACAGGCTATATTATAAAAGGCATCTCTTTGCGTTGTTTACCATCACCCTGACTAATGCAGACCTTTTTTTTTTGTTTTAAATAATCTCATGCAAATTAGACACACACACTTCCTTCCAGTTGATTGCTATCTGCAAGGAATAATCTAACTGCAGAGGGACGGAGCAATGGCTGAGGAGCAGAACGGAGTGATGGAAGCAAAGGGCTCACTGTCCTGTGGCACGCAAACCTCCTCTCTTCCCCACTTGCCAAAAGACTTCCTTTAGCTGCTGCCTTTAAAAAATTAGTCCATTTTAATAAAGCCTAAATTTTTCTCTTAGTTGGGTGTCATTTTGTATTACCTGATGCCACTAGCAGTTAGCATTTAGATAGCCTTTCAGTAACTGCCCTTCTGCCATCAGTGATTTTCAAGCGCTACCAGCCACCCCAGCCCCAGTCTATAGCAGTGATAGAGAAAATCACCAAGACAGTCCGCCCAGTTACTCCACACTCACTGGCTTCAGCCAAGAGGAGGAGGAAGAGACAAGGGTCCCCATCCAGGTGAGCGGGCGCTGGGTGCTGGGGCCCCACTGAGAGGCGCAGTGCCACCTCACCTGCCAAAGCCACGGCTGCCTGATTACAAAACCAAGAGCTCTCAACTCAAGCACTCTAAGAGAAAATAGGCTTCACGCACCCAGAACCTGGGTGACCGTTCTCTTGGTTCTCTGCAGTCAACTTCCAAACCCCCAGGGACACTGAGTTCCCTTTATCAGAGTTGCACTGCCCCTGCAGACACGAGGGCCAAGGATTTCTCCTCCAGCACTTTCTCCAGGGTGGGCTGTTTTTAAAAGTACAGAACAAGCAAATGACATCCTATTGATCAATAAAGCCAGCTTTTACAGCCATCAGACCTGAATGCCTCAAGGTGGCCACACCTGCCTATTTTTATCCCCTAGCAGATAAATCTGCTTGCTTTTTCTAAAGATTTCTGTTAAAATGCAAATAAGACCAAACTGACTGAGTTGCACTCTGCAGGCTGCAAGCCATGAGGATGCGACACCCCAGGGTCCTTTCCCATGACTCAGACCAAAACAGTGACTTTTTTTTCTGTAGGACTGGTTATGAGAAAGCCTCTCAGAACAAGGAACCTCAGCGCCGTCCCTAGTGACTGCCGGGCACTGTCCCGGGTTTGCTCCCGTGCAGGTCTCTGTACAGGCCTGCAGACAGCAGGCCTCTGTCTCTTTCAGGTCATTAGAACAGAAGGGTTAGAAACGGTCTGAAAATATGAAAAGTAATGAACACCTGACCCTAGCCCTCCTAGCTCATGCAGACAGTTTTATAACAAAACTGTAGAGACGGACAGCGAGGGAGGACACAGGTCCTGGGGCCCCAGGAAAGGGCAGCAGCTCCAGGCTGAGGACTTGGGCCATCTTCCTCCCATCCACAGTCCCTCCATTACCAGAACTTGGGCAATTCGTCTGGGACATGCAGAGACGGAGCAGGGGTCACCTCACTGAGGACACAACTAGTAATGTGCCTCAGCACACTCTGAGAGGAGATGAGGCAGAGAAGACAGCTGGCTAGAAATACTCCCCAAATTAAAAGAAAAATCAACTCTCTCAGAAAAGCTTCTGGGGAGGGGAACGGGAAAAAGTATTTTTATTTTATTTTATTAACATTTTGTTAGAACAGTAGAGTACAATAAGGACTCTCAGAGCCTCTAAAAGTCGTTGGATGACCTGTAGACCCCTATTTCCCAGTGCCTTGTATAAAATTGAATTTTTTAAACATAAATTACACGTAATGACGACACTGTAAAAACTAACAGTAATGGAAAGCTGTGCTGTATTTCATTAGCCTGTATTATTCCGTGCCACCTGATCCAGCCGGGCCTTGTTTATGAGTTAGTGTGCTAGCAGATGCCGATGGAAGCATTTGCTTCGACCTTGCTCTTCTCATTGGGGCATGAAATTACGACGGCAGCACCTTGATATTACAGCCATAAATACAGTAAACTGCAAATTTAAGCCAACGGCTCCTATTGTCTCTGAACATAAAGCTGATCGGTATTTATTTAAAAGGAGAACAAAAAAAATATTATATATCACCTTGTTTATGGGCTGCCCCCACCCACTTTCTTATCCCCCTCCCCTAGTCCCCCAACCTGTCTAATTCACTTGGTTAAAATATTAAGCAAATAAGCCAAACATTTTCTTCTCCACTGATTAACTATCCCCAAGCAGTGGAGGCAATTTTTGTGAAAACTAGTTCCAAGTATCATTAGCTTGGATGGAAGAGTTTTCATAGGAACTGGGTGGGGGGCAGGGCTGGCTCCCATCATCTTGATATTGATATGTAAATTCCCAAATAGGACAGGAGACTGGCCCCTCTCCTTAAAGGAGGAAAGTTCAAACTAGGGGAAGAAGTTGCTGATGACGCTCTAAAACTGAATGTCCTCTCAGTATCCTTCTAAAAATCGTTAGGTAGAAATGCTATTTCAAAAAACAGCAACACACTGCCTCCTGCCACCCAAGGAAAGAAAGAAAGACACCTAACAAAGAGTATAATTCTCATCTCAGCACGGAGTGCTCGCTGGAGCATCTCTCTTTACAACTTGCACCGACCCCCTTCTCATACCAATGAACCATAAAGACAATACAGCCTTTAAATACATTAAATGTGGAAGAAAAATAAACACAAAGACAAAAGGACACTGGATATCACCCAGCGTCGGCTCCTAGTATAAATCACCGAGTAAAAAGCCAGTGTGCAATGTATTTCACTGCCAGCTTAGAGACACGAGGCCTGCGCGCTGCACTCCAGTGGGAAAGAGGCGGACTGCTCTGCGAGAGGCAGAGGGCTATGAAAAAGGGCTGCTCTGCAGGCTAAACGCATATTTTGCAGGGAGGCTTTGCTCCAAAGCAGATCAGCGAGGGTCCTGGGCCTGGCGTCCAGCAGTACCGACCACACAGCCATGTCAGTCAAGTCCAAGTTTCTATATGTCTGCTTTTGACAGGTTGTTCCACAAGCCGGACGTGCTCCCTTGGAGCCCTAAATTATACCAACCCCACCAGGCACTGAGCTTAGCTCCTTCCACATAAGGAGGAAACTTTCCTATAAAATTTATGGCGCTTCTCTGGGGAGTAGTATAACTGGTGAACAAGACAGAAGCGAGCTGCCCCTCTGTGTAACACAAATTGAGATCTCTCTTATGAAAGCCTGGGAGGGGTTCCAATCAGCATCCATGATGTCTATTTTTAGATCTATACAGTCTAGAGGGTTTTTTTTCCTTTCCTTTTAATCCATCTCTGCTAAATTAGAAATAAAAACAAAGAGGGGTTACTTGAGATATCTGATCATCAATTCCAGAGGATTAAATACTGCGGCCTGTCACAGACTGAGTCTAAGCCAGCAGATCTGCAGCAACAGGCTGAGAAGCCGGTGCTTCCCGCTGTACACAGAGCAAGAACGCAACGGAGGGAGGCGACCGAGTCCCCACAGGAAGGGGATGCAGTCGGGAAGCACTGCCACTGACATGCCAGAGGCCCAGCAAACATGTTTATGCACATGTGGAAAAGCCAAATGTGAACACTCCCAGCAACACTTTATTCCTGCTGCTGTGTCTAACAGACAGGAAAGGTTTCTTTTTAAACAACTCATCTTTGACCACTAAAGACATTTAGAATCAGAAGAAGAGCTCAAGTTTGCATGACCCATCCCCTTGTTTTTCTCTTCCTTTTTCTTTCCCCTTGGCCCCGCCCTGGCACACTCCAGAGGCAGAATCGGACACCCCATCTGGGGCTCTCCGCCCCATATTGTTCCACACCAGCAGGGCAGCCTGGCAAGCCTTCATCCTCTGCCGCCTGACACGGCCAGCACATTTTTCAATAAGTAAATCTTAGACTGAAACCCTCAAAGAGAAGACAAACAAAAAGAACAGATGGAAAAGGAGGAAAGCCAGGTAACATGAGCTGTCTACACTGATCAACAGGTACTGAGTCACAGAGAGAGGAGAGGAGGAAGTTCTGGGGTGCTACTGCTCAGTAGGGCGACGTCAGACAATGCGTATGTTAACAAGCTAGAAGAAAGGTCTTCGGCCATGTTTACCATAAAGAAATGATAGACGGCTGAGGAGAGAGCAGTTACCCTGATTTGAACGCTACACAACACATACTTGTATATGAATCAAATCACCTGCTGCCCTATAAATATGAACTTCAGAAAGATTCACAAGCATGTATCAGATGAAAAGTAAACTTGGCTAAATGTGCAGTTATTTTTTAAAAGAACATCTGTTCATACACACAAACACATGTATTTGTTGTAGATATGCATAAAGGAAAGGAAAACAGTATCTACCAGTAACAGGTTGCGCACGGGGAGGGGCCAAGTGCCTGGGGCACAGAGGCTGGAGGCCGACTTTTCTGTCTGTCTTTATGAATTTTGTTCCATGTGAGTGAATCTGATTCAAAGGAATTAAAATTTATTTTTAAGAACAAAGAAATAATTAGGAGAAACAAACCAACAAAACCTTGATCTTGAATGAAACCACTTACAATGGTTATCCCCAATTCCTTCAGAGAAAAATCAAGACAGGAACAGGTGAACAGAGACAGCCCAGGAGCTGTGATGACGGTTTCTGATTTTTCCCTTAACCCGTTGTGGCTGTAACCACAGCAGTCAAAGACTAGGTGGCTTTGTAAAATGTGTTTTTAAAAGGCAGACATCTGTTCTATTTGACACATCCTGGCTGCCCGAATGTTTCTCTCGACTCTAAATATTTGCTTCACCAATGGAAATGTTTCCATCACTGCAACAAAACAAACATTTGCTTTGGGACGGGAGGGATGGGCATACGCCGTTTCATATGTTTCTCAACACAGCCTGATTTGGGAAACAGCTCCACTGTGGGACACAAATCAAGGTGGCGATTTCTGTTCCTCAAAGAAAACCTTGTCACAAGACTTCAGCGCGCCATGTCGCTCTTCAGTCTCTCTGCTGAATGCCACAAATGTTCCTTCGGGGGTTTCTTTTACGTCTTCAACCTTACATCTGTGATCAGAAGGTTTATTATTTGGCATTCAACTTACTTCCTAAAGTTTTAAACCATCAGGCTGCTATTTAGGTTTTTTTCAAAGTCTTCGCACTAATCTGAGATGAACACATTAAAACACGCTCTGCCCAAATAGGTCAACACATAAATTATTTTCCCAGCACCTATTTGTTAATTCCAACGCATGTAGTACTGGCTGCCACCACCACTATTATTAGTATAAATGTGTAGTACTTAACTAAATCCATAAACATTTATTTTGTGGAACATGAGACAGCTAAGACCCCATCTTCCTTGTCTGTTAAACAGGAGCTTCCCTTAGGCCCCCAATTTCTTATATTGGACGAGTATTTTATCTACCTATTACAATATAACATACAGACATTATCTAATACATAGCTGAGAGCCAGGCTCAGGTTTCTGGAAGGCTGAGGCAGGAGGATCATTTGAAACCAGGAGCTCAAGGCCATCCTGGGCAACTCTATCTCTAAACAAACAAAAGAGTCAAATATGACTAGAGAAGTGATTCTGTGCCAAAGCACTTGCCTAGTTATGTGCCAGGCCCTGGATCTGATCCACAAGACTAAAAAAAACAAAATAAAAGGCTGCATTTCTCCAGATATATATAGATATAGATAGATATAGATATATATCTATATCTATCTATATCTATATCTATCTATCTATATATATATATATATATGATAGTATAGGAAAAAAAGGCACATCAACTGCAGGAAACAGAGAACAAAGAGAAATACAGAAAAAGCAAAAATCTTTCATTATCACTACTCTATGCAAACATATGTTACATGTGTTAAAGCCAGTGCCAGATGGTACCTTAGGGATGTTTCACATTTTACCGTGTGCAAGCTGACAACGCAGGCTTCCCTGGGCAGGTGAGATGCCTCGCGGGACTGTGCAGGGCCTATGCAGGGGGCAGTGGTGTCCATGGCGTGGGAATCTGATCCCCCCACTCACAGCGAGGAACTGAGGCTGACTACTGCGGCGGCAGCTCCTCACCGCCGCGCTATGCTATACAAGAGAGCATGTTCTAGGTCTTGCTCATGTCCAAAGGGATCATTGGTGTTCCCAACCTTGAAAGTATCATTTAGATGCAGTGCTGAAGTTATGAAGACTGATTATTATTATTATTTTTTTTTTTGGTACCAGGGATCGAACTCACAACCTTGCACTTGCCAGGCAGGTGCTGCACCACTAAGCTAAATCTCTGGCTAAATGAGGACTGAATTTTGTTCAACTTAAAACAAGTTTTAAACATGAGAATGAATGACCACTCTCTATCTGAGTGTGGTGAAAAACCAGAGACACTGAGGGAAGACAGCTGGGCACGGCACCTCCTGAGTTTAAAAACTGTTCGTACACTTTGGCGCCACAACTTTATTTTTAAGAATAATTAAGTAACATACTATAAGACTTACAGAGGACAAGGGCAGTTATCAGCATATTTTACTAGCAAAAACATTAAACAATGGAATGTTGCGACAGGAATGATTAGACAAACCAGGACACATTTCAATGATGTAACAGCCCTGTTCACGTGAAGTTATGCAAAATGTAAGCAGATATGCAAAAATGCTTGATACATTAAGACATAAAAAGCAGATGGCATATTCATAGCATAATCTCAATTACATTTTAAAAAAAGAACAAGGGAAGTAATAAAGTTGTGCCATTTAACACTTGATCCGGATTCAGCCTATACATGTTCAGGGAAGAGGCCAGGAGAGTAGCTCAGCAGCACAGCCCTTGCTGAGCACGTCCAGCGGCCTTGGTTCCATCCTCAAACTGCAGAGGGAAGGCACTCCCTCCACGTGTCAAGTGAACACGGGTGCAAGGTTGAGCCTGCTGGCCTCCCCCACCACCTCATTCTCCCCACTCCTGCCACACTGCAACAGGAAGTTCCCCCCAAGTTTCATTTTTTTTTCTTTCAAAACAAGGTCTCACCAAGTCACAAATTTGCTAGGACTGAGCTTGAACTTGCAATCCTCTTGCTTCCCACAGTGCCAGGGTTACAGCTGTATGCCACCACGCTCAGCCTCCTGCCGCATCTCTTGCTATCTCTATGCAAAGCCTACTGTTAAACCCAAATCTATTTGCACAAAAGCAAAATGTGGCTATGTTGGGTTTATTGAGGGACAATATACTAATCTCCCAATAAGGGATTTTTTTTTAAATCACTGTGTTTTAAATTAATATTTAACTCTTCAGTGTTTCATTTTTGGAATGCCCATAAGAACAGAATGTAATAAAGTATCTTCTCTTTAAATTCTTGTTCCTTGAATTTTTCTCTAGGTAACGTATATGAATTTCATGCAAAATTTCAAAAAATGGTAATCTTTGGCATAAATGGGTTAATAGGTATAATCCCATAGTCCAAAACTCTAAAGAGACAAAATGGTATATGGTGGCATGAAGGTTTCCTGCCATCCTCCCCCTTGGTCACCCAGTTATATCTTCCCAAGGCAACTGCTGCTACTGCTTTTTTCTATAAAAAGCGCACACATATATACATGCACACGCGCATGTATATACATTTTATACAAATGCTAACATGAGGTGTATGCTGTTCTCTTTGCTATTTTAGTTAACATATCATGAAGAACACTCCATATCAGCATCTCTTGAGCGCTCCCTCAGTCTATTTAAGAACAGTACATCCGCTGTTCCATTATATGGATGGACCGTAATTTAGTAAACTTGTCCCCTACTGAGCACTTCTTTCTACACACACAACCACGTGAAAGATCTTGTACTCGAGTTACACATGTGCGAGTGTGTCCCCAGGAATACACTTCCCCAGTTGACGAACTGCCCTCCTTCACGCTGTTCACACTCAGAGACCCACCAGGGCATGTGTCCACCTCCCACAGCCCTGTCTACCTGAAGCTGCTGAGCTTTTCATCTTCCTCATCCTGAAATGTTTAAAAAAAGAAACAACAAAAAAGGTCTCATTGTAGTTTTATGTACAGTTTTATTAGCATTGTATACACAAACATAAAAGCACCTTTTAAGTTTATAGCTCTACAAGTTTTCCCATAGTAACAACACTGGTGTCACCCCGATTAATAAATAGAGTGACAGCTTCCAGGAGCACCCTTCTGTCACCTCCAGTCACCACCTCACTCCTAGTACCACAGGCTGAGTTGGCTTGCTTGAGCTTTACAGAAACAAAGTAGTAAGAAGTGTTCCTTTTTATTAGTACGTTTGCAGCACAGAATGATCACAATTATGGTTGTTGATCACAATGGGAGTTGGTGTATGCCCATAACACACCATAATTCTTCCTCTCTCTCTTCCACCCCTACCATTTGCTCCCCTCCCTGCTTCTTCCAACTGTTGGTCTCCTTCCCATTTGCAAAGGTTCTACTTTCACCATGTTTTCTCTTCATTCTTTTTTTTTTTTTGGAAAAGGGAGTGTTCTTTCATAAAGGGCTCCTTTTGCTCATCATGAGGTCTGTGGTTATCATCCATGTTGCTGGCACAGCTGATTCATTGTCACACCTGCACTGGATTCCTGCACAGAATATGAACTTACCTGGCTGCTCTCTGGTCTAGACAACGTAGGGACAGAGCTACCGTCAACATTCGGAGTGTGCATTCCAGAGAGGCACTGCTGAATCCATTAACAACACACATCTGAGCAGTTCTACATAATGCTGTCAGCAGCTGCCAAACTACAGCCCTGCACCAGTTGGCTCTCCTACCAGCAATGAGGGGTTACAGCTGCCCCGCCCCAGGGAAGTTCTCAGTGTCTTCCCCTTTAGAATTCTGCATGTCTTTGATGACTAATGAGGTTGAACACCTTTGGTTACCATTTTTATTAGGTAACTCGTTTTCTGCACTACAGAAAATCTGTTAATTATACTGCTAGGATCAACACTGGTTTGTGTTTATACTACCAATTACCAAGAAAGTTGTTTAAAATTGCCAAGCATTATGTCCTTGTCTAGTCCCCATTTCAGTATTGCCCATTTTTGCTTTATGTATATAGAACTATGTTGTTAAGTATGTACATATTTACAAATTTCAGTCTTCCTGGTGATTAATCATTTTTGCATTTCTCTCTAAAATGTCTTTATCTCTGCTGCTGGTCTGTGTGCAAGTACTAGTACACACACACGTGTGTGTGTGTATACTGGGGATTGAATCCAGAAACTCTGAACTGAGCTACATCCTTAGCCGTGTGTGTGTGTGTGTGTGTGTGTGTGTGTGTGTGTGTGTGTGTGTGAGAGATACTGGGGATTGAACCTAGGGACTTGTGCAGGCTAGGCAAACACTGTACAACTGAGTTATATCCCCAGCCAGTCCTTTTTTTTTTGAGACACAGTCTCCCTAAATTGCTAAGAAGTAACCCAGGCTCTGGTCAAACTTGTGATTCTCCTACTTCAAGCCTCCACGTGGGCTGAGATTACAGGTGTGTACCACCATTCTCAGCTTCTATATCTCTAGTTTCACTTTTAAGCCCTTTTTATCTGCTCTCATTAGTAGCTTTCTTTTGATTAGTATTTGCATAGTGGATCTCTGTTTGTCTTACTATTAATCCTTAAGTGTCTTTCTATTAAAGATGCTTATGA
Organism: Dolichotis patagonum; assembly: GCA_004027295.1. Classification (NCBI taxonomy): domain Eukaryota; kingdom Metazoa; phylum Chordata; class Mammalia; order Rodentia; family Caviidae; genus Dolichotis; species Dolichotis patagonum. The sequence continues at coordinate 20,160 of PVJX010001841.1, forward strand.
TGTAAGCAGCACTTAATGAAATTTAGCCTTTTTTAATGTAGTCTTGAAAAACTTTGCTTTTAATATTTAGTCCATTTACATTTAATATAAGCATTGAAATTTGGGGATTTACAGCTTTCATTTTACAACTTGTTTTCTTTTGGTCTGTTTAATGCCCTCATTTCTTACCTTCTTTTTCATTCAGTTTTTCTGTTAGCTTGTAGTCTAACATAATTTCAATGGGTTTCTCTACTGAATGATCACTATCTTTTTTTTTCTAATTATTAAATAGCTGGGAGAGACAACTTTGCTGTTCCATTTCTTCATTTTCTCTCTCTAGTTTTGGCACTCATTTTAAGAGCAAAGGGGTCCAAGACTAAAGAGTCTGAGAACCAATGCCCTGGCTGTCACAATACATCCTGCACTTACTAGAGTTTCACATAAACAATAAATTTAATGACTTTCCCAAAAATCTGGGCACTTAAAACACTCTCTTTCCATTCTTCCTTTTGTGGATTGGTGTGCATTTCAATTACAAAGTACCCTAAAATGCACAAGAGAGACCTTTTTTTTTCCTTTTTGTGGTTTTTAAAGACAGGGTCTTACTATGTAGTTCAGGCTGGTCTCAAACTTGCAGTGATCTTTCTGCCTCAGCCTCCTGAGTGCTATGATTATAGATATGTGTCACCATGCCTGGCTTCCTTCAATGTGTGTGTGTGTGTGTGTGTGTGTGGGTGAGTTTTTTTTTTTTTTTTTGCTTCCTTCACTTTTTAAAAATGTTCTATTGTGAAATAATTTTAGACTTACAGAAAAGTTACAAGCACAGTACAAAGAATTCCCATATAGCTTTCATCCAGTTTCTTAAAAAGTTAAATTTACCATGTTTGCCTTATTATTTCCTATCACCCTCCCTACATAATCATTTCTCTGAACTGTCTGAGACTAAATTACAATGTCCCTCCAGTACGCATTTCCGGGTCTGGGTGGAGGTGGGGTGAGGGTGGTATCACACTCATACAGAACTACAATATAATTACCCACATCAAGAAGTTCATTATTAGGGCTGGGGATTTAGCTCAGTGGCATAAGTGCCTGCCTGGCAAGCGTGAGGTTGTGAGTTCCATCCCCAGTACCGCAAAAAAAAAAAAAAAAAAAAATTAAAATTAAAAAAAAAAGTTCATTATTAAATGGAGCCCTGAAGCTCACCCCCATGCTCTGACCCCAGTTCACATTATCTGCCTACCTGATTCCCCACTTAGATGTTTAACAGATACAGTACTGTGAACCTAACATGTCTAACACTGAATTTCCCACATCAAACTGCTCTATTCATGGTGGTGCATGTCTGTAATTCCAGCACTCAGGAGGCTGAGGTAGAAGGATCGCTGGGAGTTTGAGACCAGCCTGGACTATAAAGTGAGTTCAAGGCCAGCCTGAACTGCATAGTGAGCCACTGTCTCAAAAAGGCACGCACACAAACACGCACACACACACACACACACACACACAGTTCTATTCCTGTTTAGCGGCAACTCCAAGCTTCTAGTCAATCAAGGACAAAAGCCTTACAGTCACGCTCAATTTCTACCCTCTTTCATACTCTAGTCCCAACCAAACAGGATATCCTATTGGATTTACTTTCAAAACCCAACCAGGGGCCTGAAGACTCCTCACCACTTGACTCATCTACCCTCTTCCACTCTGCCTCCTGCTGCCTGTTCTCACCAAAGCAGCCAGCTAAAGCTGGCTAAAGCTGCCAAGGCTTCAGTTGCCTTCAATCATGTCTCTGCCCAAAACTCTGAGGGCTTGCCGCCGTATTCAAAGCAAGCCCCAAGTCCTCAGTGGGATCTACACTGCCACACACCCAGCTTCCTTGCAGTGACCTTGCCCCTCTCCCCTGCCCATCTGCCTGTGCCCTAGCCTCCTTTCTGTTCCTGGAATTTGCCAGACACAAGTCTTCTCTGGACATGAGTTGTTCTCTTTTCCTAGAAGTCTTTCTCTCCAGAAATCTGTGTGGCTTGCTTCCTCTTTTTCAAGATTTTGCTCAAAATGTCACCTTAAAATGGGCCTTTCCTGAACATTCCATTTAAAACTGTAACCTCCCAAGAACTCTGGTATTCTTACCCAACTTACACTGTGCGTACATTTTATTCATTCCTACTATGTCACCTCAGCTCACCATAGGCGGGGACTTGAGGCTGCTTTATTCACTATGTTGTTCCCTGTAACTAGAACACCTCAGTTCTGACACCTATTTGGAGTTTAATTTTTAAAAATGGGCAGAAAAAATAAACAGAAACCCAAAATACAAATGAAGTATTGCTGCCTAGATTTTGGGAGGAGTGGTGAAGGCGTGGAGAAAGCCCAGGGTCCCAGCTGACCCTGACCTTCCCTCTCTAACCCTGAAGCTTCTCTTTAGAAGCTCCACAGGCCCTTGGGGGCAAGGATGAAACCGTGAGCCTAAATTCACTCTGTGCTAAGCCAACCAGTTTATCCCTGAGCCCCTGGTGCCTATGGGGCTCCAGAGCCAGCGGATGTGGGTCTTCAGCCACAACGCTCCTTCCACTCGTCCAAGTAGCTTTCTCCTCTGGGCCAGCGGAGCCAGGATTGCTCTAGGTCACCTGCTCCACCACCACTTCCTCTCATGCTCCAGCAAAAGGAGCATGAAGGGGGCCCCTCCCACAGTGATCACTATCTAGGAGCACGAAGGGGGTCCCTTCCACAGTGATCAAAATCTAGGAGCACGAAGGGGGTCCCTTCCACAGTGATCACAATCTACAGAATCTTCTGGCTGTCAAACACACCTCTGCAACCTGTCTTTCTCTCTCTCTTTCGTATGTTTTTCTAAGCATTCTAATGTTGTTGAACATGTACCATTCTATGTCACCCTTCAAACCCTAAGACACTGACCAACTCCTAGTGTGCACTCGCCGAGCAGGTGTTCACTATGTAAGCATGAATAAAGCATACTAGTGTTCATCAAATTATAGGTTTTTAATAACAATCACATGCATTTGGTGACAATTCCCTTTTCACCTTGACTTGTTATCTGTCATAAAACATTATCACTATCAAGCCAGGCATGGTGGCATATGCCTGTAATCCCAGCACTTGGGAGGCTGATGCAGGAGGATCACTGTGAGTCAGAGGCCAACCTGGGCTACAGAGTAAGTTCAAGACCAGCCTGAACTGCATAGTGAAACCCTATCTCAAAAGAAAAGAAAGAAAGAAAAAAAATTATCATTACTGTCACCATTAACAGTTAATACTATTAAGTTTCAGCCTATGTAATATGGCAGGAAATTAAATTTTGTTTATGAATTGGAAAGATTTTCACAAAATAATCATTTACGGTAGATAATATAATCATGGAACTAGACAAATCAACTTAATCATAGGAAAGTCCAAGAAGATGGCCAATAATAAATACCATTAAAAATCAGGACCAAATTTTAGCATCAAGTTATGGATTAAAAACTGGTGGTCAACTTAATGCCAGCTGAATTAAATCAGTAGGGTACTGAGCGTAGATGTTCTACCTGAGGAAAGCTGCCAGCATAAATAAAGACGTGGAGAAGGAGAAGAAAGGCATTGAGGCATTGTGGGTTCTCCTACATGTTGCTGTTTGAGAAACTGGTTCTCCTGGAGAAGCTCTGGTCCTCACATCGAGCATTGCTTCCTGGTTCTGGAGGGGAAGACGTGTGCCGCTTGGTCTCCAGGATGGACTCGTCATGCTGGCTTCCTGGCATGTACTCCACTATGCTTGTCATAGGAGGAGCTCGGGGCCTCTGTGTCGCTGAGGATGGCAGTGGTGCTTTTCAGGGCAGCCCTGGCCTTTGTTTTGAGTGTGACCTCTTGGCTCCAGCATAGAACCTTCAACCTATTGGCACAGCTCCTTCATCCCGCTGGCAAAGACTTTCTAGCTTCCACCGCTGACTTTTGGCCCTTCTAAGCACAGATCCGTAAAAGAGATTGGTGTGAGTATTTCTTGTGGGCTCTAGACCTCCAGTTGGACTTGTGGGAGGCATTGTCACAAGCTTGTGGGAGCTCTGGGTCTTCATCTGGACTCATACAGGACATTGCTGTGGGATTCAAGCCCTTGGTTGAATATTCTGTCTTTGGTACGGTGGATAGATTTCCTGCAATTTCTTCTGTTAACTCTGGGTGACCATCATGAAATAATATTATAAACTCCATGTCCTGATTTTAATTGTTCTCTTTACAACCACTGACTACAACACATCACCAATAATTTAAAAAATAAAATAAATTCACAAGAGTCATGAAAAACACAAAATTACTGTAATAATCCTTAAGAATGCTAGTTCTATGAAAAAAAATCTTGCAAAGAGAAATAAAAGAAGCCCAGAATAAAGGAAAAGTTTGCTAGGAATGGTGATGCATGCCTAAAATCCCAGTACTCAGGAGGCTGAGGCAGATGGATGGCTGCAAGTTTGAGGCCAACCTGGGCTGTACAGTAAGTTCAAGGCCAGCCTGAATACATAGTGAAACCCTGCCTCAAATAAACAATGTCAATCTGAATTCCAATCACTGAAACTTTTCCTTTGTCTTTACTATTCAGCAGTTTGACTATGATACAGCTAGATGTAATTTTGTTTTCATCTTGCTTCTGAAGGCCTGGGGCAGTCAAGCATTGCCTAGCATGTGCAAGGCCCTGGCTTTAATCCCTAGAACACCTGCTCACCCATATACATACAACCTTGCTTGTGGCTGCCACCTTTCTTGGATTGCACTTGCGTCTTTCTGTTTTGCTCTATTTTAAATTAAGATTGGAAATGTTTAATCCAATATTTTTCTATTGCCTCATTTTTGTTTCCCTTTGGGGACTGAAATCACCCTGTGAGGATCAACATGATTATCACACAGCCCACTGGAGGCGCTGGTCCTGTCTCTTCCATCCTTTTTCCCTTTATGTACAGCAACGCACTGACTTGGATGAATTCTTCCTGCTTCTCTTCAAGTTCACTGATTCTTTCTTCTGTTATGTCTAATCTATTGTCAATCCCATCAGTGATATTTCAGGGTCAGGCTTTGTTTTTCAGTTCTAAGATTTCTATTTGGTTCTTTTGTAATGTCAATATCTTCACTATACCCTTTCACCTCTTCACTTTTTAAATCCATTTTTTCATGTAAATTATTTAACATGTTTTTCATAGTTCAAAGTTCATTAGTTTCTGAGTTCACTTATATTCATTAGCTTTTACATTAGTAAAGGTTACAATTTCTGTTTCCTCCCCAGTCAAGTAATTTTTCATTTTGTCTAGACATTGTGAATGACCATTTGTAGAAGCTCTGGATTTTTTAAAAATTAAGTTTATTGGTACATTTTAGGTACACATATTGATCACATTCATCACAGAGAATTTATGCCTGTACATGATATACCTTGATTCTTTTTTTTCCATTCCCCTACCTTCCTCTCGTCCCTCCTTATTTATAAAAGATTTGTTTACTTTTTTCCTTTTCTTGTTTTTTCTCTTTCCTTCCACATCTTCCCTCTGTAATTCCACTTCTCATTTGAACCTATTTCACAATATATATTACACATTTTAGTTCTTTATTTATACTTTTGATTTCTCACACCAGAGAAACGTGGTATTTACACGTGTTCGATTTATTTCACTTAAAGAGTATGGTCTCAAGGTGCATCCATTTAGCTAGAATCTGCCTCAAGTTTATCTTTCCTTATAGCTGAGTAGTTCTCCACTGTATAAAGAAACCCCATCTTCTTTATGCATTCATTGGTTAAGAGGCATTTGGATTTCCAAGATTTAGCTGTTACAAACTATGCTGCTCCAAACATGGGTGTGCATATATTACTGTGATATGATGCTTTTAATTTGTTCAGGAAGCTACCAAGAAGTAGAATAGCTGAGTCAAATGGAACCTCTAGTTTTAGGGGTCTTGTGTTGGTTTTGGTACCAGAAATCGAACTCACAACCTCGCACTTGCCAGGCAGGTGCTCTGCTACTGAGCTATATCCCTGGCCCTAGTTTTACTTTTTTGAAGAATCTTCATTCTGATTTGCACAGTGGTTGTACCAGTCTACACTCCCACCAACAATGGAGAAGGTTTGGAAGCTCTGGATTCTGTTTTTTCTAGCTGCATTTACGTCACTGGCAGATCACTCTGGTCCGGCACTGGCTCAGGTTTATGTTTGCCTGACTGACTGATTCATTCATTCATTTTTCCACTGCTCCTAGGCCTGGGGAAAATGCCAGTCCTGAGAAACAGATGTGAGATTTCCAAGTAAAGATGTTTACTAAGCCCCCTCTAACCTGACAAGACTAGAGCTCCAAGCCAGCTGTGCATGCCTGTAACCCCAACACTTAGATCACTGAGGCAGGAAAATGGTCTTAAGTTTGAGGTTAGTCTGGGCTACATAGTGAGTTCAAGGCCAGCCTGAACTACATCGAGACTTGGTCTCTGAAAAAGGAAAACAAAACCAAAAACAAAAAAGACTACAACTCCAAATCTGCCTGTTCTACAGCTGGCAGCTTCTGAAATCGATGCTGGTATCTGTGGCATCTTCCCTAGGCATACGTGGGCAGTTCAGGAGTGGGCAAAGCGCTTGAAGGGCGTTCGTACGCAGGATTTGAAGCTACATACTGCACTGTCCTCGTCTTTCTTGGATTTTCAGCCCAAGGTCCAGTCACTCTCAAAATCCATCTTCTCATTCCTCAAACTGTATCATACAGCTCTCTGCTTCAGTTCTTTTTGCTAGCGCCTGATGGACAAGGGAGGGACTTAATAAAAAAAAGCCAGACAGGTGATTCTCTGGAACGGGTTATTTCATTCAAAAATCAAATCCACCCAATTCCTACTTGCTTCTGGTAGCTCCCTAGTGCTTCAAGTAATGTTTTTTAAAAATATTTTGCCCACAATTTATATTTGATATTGGTGGGGATGTTATTCTCATAAAAGCTACTCTCATTACTGAGAGCCAGAATTTTAACTCTGAATGTTTTAAAAAGAGAACAAAGTGATCTTTGTTGTTACAGGGATTAAAACTGATAATAAAGATACAGCAACTAAAACACAGTAGCTTAGCTGGGCGTGGTGGTGCACACCTGTAATCCTAGGGCTCAGAGAGGTGAAGGCAGAAGTGTCACAAGTTCAACCCAGCCTGGGCAACTTAGTGACTTAGAGAAATTCTGCCTTAAAAAAATATTGAAAGGGCTGGAAATGTAGCTCAATGCAAAGGCCCTGGGTTCAATCCTCAGTACTGGGGAGAGGGGGGAGAACAGTGGCTCTTGTGTAGGTCAATAAAAAAAGTCATCCCTGAAAGAGAGTGACACATTAAAATTTAATATATAATAAAGGAAGCATAACAAACAAATGGGGAAAATGATTTATTCATTGAAGGACAGTCTTAGAAAAAGTATTGTTTGAAAGGAGCTTCACTTCGTACCACTTCATAAATTTTAGGATTAAGGAGTTAAATATTTAAAAATAAACCATAAAGACTATAATTAAAATATAGGTGAATATTTAACTTATCACTAGTTCAGTGTTTATCAGCAAACTACTTGTTCTTTCTCCTTAGTTTCCTTCTCAACTGTAAGAAGGTAAAGAAAAGAAAAAGCTACCTCATAGAGTTTTTGTGATTAAATAAGGGCTTAGTTCATTCATTGCCTAACACATAATCAGCCCTCAGTAAATGTTTGCTATTACTGTAATTATTATTATTTAATAATTATGGAGAAAGAATCTCTTACCATAAAAGTAATAGGGGAAATATAAAAAGATAGCTATGATTGTGTGAAAATAATCAATTTTATACATTAAAAACATAAAAGGTAAGGAACAAAGGGAAAAATGTTTGCAAACATGACAAACAATTAATATTCATAATATATAAAGGGCATTCAAAAAAAACCAGTGAGTTTAATATCCCAGTAGAAGATGGGGGTGGGAGGAAAGAGTTGAATAAACATTTCTAAGAAGAAATAAACACATTTAAAAGTTCAGCTCTGTTTCTAACCAAACAAATGCAAATGAAAACAATCTGAGGAAGTGGTTTTGCTGCTGTTTACTGGTTTCCAGGACCAGACCCAAGGAGTAGTAAACTGAGACAGGGGCCCGTGCTCCTGGTGAGGGGACCGTCTGCCCTTGTCTTCTGCCCTGTCTGCAAAGCCATCACTGCAACCAGTGCTTTAACAATCACACTTCCTCATCCCAGGCATCTATTTTGAGGGAGTGTTCAACTGTTATTCACCTTTTTTTTTCTAATTTTTACACCTTTAAGAAACAAGAAATGAAAATAAATGAAAGATTCTCAATAGGCTAGAAGAACATTAGAAAAACCCAAACGAGGCCCATGAACACAATTCTGTACCAGAGTGTTTTAAACTTTCCGAGTGGGCCGGGCATGGCAACATAGGCTCCTTTTCCCAGCGCCCACTAGGGAGGCCGAGACAGGAAGATTGCCTTGAATTCAAGGCCAGCCTGGACTATACACCTATTGAGACTCTGTCTCAAGAATAAACTTTTTTCCCCAAGTGGCTACATTTTTTCTTGCAGAATTTCTGATTGCAAGTTTTTGTTTTACTGTCTCATAGTCAAAGAAGGGGACAATGTGACTTCTGACTTTTGGACTTTGAAATTTTTCTGAGCAGCTAACTGACATAACTTTATAAATGTGTTATGGGCACTGACAAATTGAATATTCCGTTTCTGTGTACAAAATTACATATATAAAACAAGCTTCATTATGTTATCGTTATTTCATATAATTTTTACTTGTTGATTTATTAAATTCTTAAGTATATTAGTATCACCAACTATGTGGGTTTAAATTCTTTTTCTTTCCCTAGTGGCTTTTGCTTTATATACGTTGATACAGTATTTTTAAATGCATAAAATTCCATACCATTACATATATTTTCTGGTGGAGTGAACTTTCTAATAGTAAAAAAAGGACCATTGTTTCTAATAATCTTTTTTTGGGGGGGGTACCAGGGATCAAATTCACAACCTTGCACTTAAAGTCAAGTCACTTGAGCCACTAAGATAAATTCCCGGCCCTATTTGTAATAATCTTAACTGTCAATCTCTAATCTACCTAAAATTAATACCTATTGCCACTTCTGGTTGCTGGTTTGTTTTGTATTTATTTGCTCACTGTACCTTGCTCAGCCTTTGTTTTCAAATTTGCTACATTGCTTTGGCTTAAGTATGTCTCTCATTTATGCACAAAATTGACTTCTTTTTCCTTCGAATTTTACTGGGTCTGAGATCTGTTCTTTAATAGGGGATTTTTTAAGCCCCATAAACAGATTTTGCATTTCCTGTCTTTTTCTGTTTTTTTTTTCTTGACCTTTGCTAATCTGATCTTTTTTCCCCTCTGAATTTTTTTTAAATCCTGTTTTCCTAGAATCTATAGTAAGTAGCCCCGATTTTTAAAAGCTGAGCATTATTCAGGATGAACTGTCCCAAGGACACCACCCTCAAGCACCACAGCATTGAGCCTGTCCTGTGCGTGCCCTGCATGACCCCACAGTGCAGATGGCCTGGGCACTATCAGAGCCCCGGACTGCTCACCCTCACTGTGGCCATGACTATGGCTATCAATATTCATTTTGTCTATTCTCAGATTTCATAAAAATAATTTTTTTTTGTTTTTCTTTTTTTGAGATAGGGTCTTGCTAGGTAGTTTAGACTGGCATTGAACTCACAGAGATCATCCTGCCTCAGATTCCTGAGTACAGGGATTACAGGTGTGCACCATCACACCCAGAAAAAATATATATTGTTTTATACCTGGCTTCCTTGAAAGAATTCTTTAAGATTCAATCATGTAGTTCCACAGACCAGCAATGGACTCTTTTGTCTTTCTAGATAACATTCTCTGGTGTGTCTGTTCCCTGAGCTGCCTACTAGTCTGCTAAGGGACATTTCCCCCACCCAGGTTTTGGCTATTTTAAATAAAGTTGCTACTCACACTCTTGTACATGTCTTTTTATAGACTGAGGTACTCATTTCTCCTGGGTTTATGCCTCGTAAAGAAACTGCTAAGTCACAGAACAAGCACCTAACTAGTGGGAGGCACCAGCGGTCTTGAGCAGCTGCACATGAGGGCTGCAGCTGCTCCACATTCTTGCCAGCACTTGGTATTCTCAGTCTTTCTCACTGAGTCACTCTGGTGGGTCTATACCAACGACCTACTGAGTGAGGTTTAACTACAGTCCCTGCTGGCATCGTTTTACACTTATTAACAATCTGGAAATGCTCTTTCAATAGAGCATCTGTTCAAATCACTTGCACACCTTCAAAACTTAAGTTATTTAGCTTTTTCTTGCTGATTTGTGGGAATTCTCTAAATATTCTAGACACAAGACCTCTGTCAGATAATAATATGAACAGCTTCTTCCAGGGTATGGATGTTATTTTTGCTTTCTTACAGTCAGCTTCTCACGAATAAAAGTTTCGATTATGACGTGGCATTTCTTTCTTTTATGGTTCGTGAAATCAGTGACCTGAGAAATATGCGCCGACTGAGACACCATGGAGCTGTTCTCCTGTGTATTTCTGGAAGCTTCAGGTGGATCTTCCTCATCTGTGTGTGTTCTAAGGTGAGGGCCAAGATTCTTTTCAATACAGGAATCTGATTATTCCAAGCCTGTTTTCCAGAACAGTGCCGCCTCCTAGTAGGTCAATTACCCATCAACACCACTGCCAGCTTCTGGAAGTGAACACTGGCCTGGAGGTAAATCAGGAAACCAGAAGTGTATCATCTCTGCACTCAGTGTTGACCTTGGTGAAAACAAAACAATGATCTGAGGAAACAGCCAAGTAAAACCTAACTTGTGCACACTGTCTGCCATCTAACTGCACTAACGTAATTAAAGGCTCTACATGCTGCTTCCGCTTTTTTTTTTTCTTTTCTTTTTTTCTTTCTTTCTTTCAGTAGTGAGGATTAAGCCCAGGGTCTTCGCATGGACCTACAAGACTAGTTCATTTAAAAAAAAATTTTTTTTTTGGAGATAAGGACTTAGTCGCTAAATAGCCCATGCTAGGATTGAACATGCAACGCTCCTGCTTCAGCCTCCCAGAGTACTGGGATTGAAGTTTATGGCACCATACCCAGCTTTGCTATTTCCAGTGTTAGAGAGCCTGCGAACTGAAGATGGTTGAGGCAGGATCATGAAAACTCACTTCCTTTTTTTTCTGATTGTGAATATTCAAAAACTAAAAACAATTTTAAACTGCAATAATATACCTTGTGTAAAATCTACCATGTAACCATTTTCAGGTCTACGGGTCAGCAGTATTAAATACTTCCACACTGCCACACAGCCATCGCCACCATGCATATCCAGAACTCTACTCACCCTGCAGAACTGAAACTGAACCGACTCAAGACTCGACATCAATCCCTAACTCCTCGTCCTTGTCCTCTGGCAAACACACTGTTTTGTTTGAAAATATTTTTTTTTAAATACAGAAAGTTCAAAGGAGCCAGAAGAGAAAAATCATCCACATTTCCATCACTCAGAAGCAATTACTTCTTCTTGGAACATAATACTTGGAACATAAAAACTGACTCATCTATTAGCCAGAAGTTACAGTTGTATATAAAGTGAAAATTGTGAATAATCAAAATTATAGTACTTTTGAAACTCATTTGAGAAGCCTTCCAGTTCCACCTGGCACCCTTAACACAGACTTCTGATTAACTTTCCTCACTTCACCTATCTGAAAAAGCCTTGCTGTGGTGTGAGTGAGTGCTCCCAAAAGCCCTGCTTGCAGAGAGTTTGTCACCAGCCTACGGTACTGCTGGGAAGGCATGGAGCCTTTAAGGGGAGGAGCCCAGGGGAGGAGGTTAGGTCCCTTCTGGGGAGTCTGTGGAGGGGATACTGGGAGTCAAGCCTCTTCCTCTGTCTTTGCGTATGGGCTGCCACAGCTGAATGACTTCCTCTGCCATGCACTCCTGCCATGATGCACCAGGATAGGCCCAAAGCAACAGGTCAGCTGACTAAAAACTCCAAAACTGTGGTCAAAAATAAATCTTTCCTCTTTTTAAGTTGAGGGCCTCTGGCATGTGTTATAGTAACTAAAAGCTGACCAACACAGGACTCAGGCCTGGACACTTTCCCTTCAGCTTTTCAGGGCCTGTCTCAAACAATGGAAAGACAAGGACCACCATACACTGAAGGGAAACCTTAAAAATGAAAAACAGAACTGCAAAAGGTACAAAAAAGAAAGTAAGAAGAAATACAAATTATATCAGAAACAGAAGAAAGATTACAATACAATCAAAAATAAAGAAGAGAAGAGAAAAGAAAACGCAGATAGTCCTTATTTAACAACCTTCCTGTTTACTGCCGTTCAGACTCACACCGCACCACTCAAACTTGCCTTTGGACTTGACCCACATTCAGACTTACAAGGCAGGACAGTGAGTGGCACTGCAGCCTTGTGGTGGCCACCCCTACAGTACAGGACTGCAAGTTTCGCTGGTTGTACTGTACAGTACTGTACAGCATTTGTATGTATACATTATAGCACTGCACATTAGAGTTTATGCAAATAAAAGCAAAGTCATCAAGCTGGAGTTTCCTTTGACAAATTCTGAATTCTGTACTGTACATAGTACAGTTCTGAATATTGTACTGTACATAGTACTATATATAATTCCTCATTTAGTGACCAATTCATTTAATGACTGTGCTCGTCACTTTTCTCTCATTGCTGAAACAAAATGCCTGACACCCAAAGTTGAAGGAGGAAATGTTTATGTACCTCACAGTTTGTGGAGGTTTCAGAACATAATCAGCTGGCTCCAAGGCAGGGTGGCATGGCAGTGGGGCAACAGTTCACTGTGGTGAAGACAGCAAAAGCAACAAGAGCAAAAAAGGAGGAGCACAGAGAGAAAACTCTTTCTGTTCCTTATTCTGTAGGCTACCCACCCTAGGATGGTGTAGCATTCATACCCATTATCCTAGCATTGGACCATGAATTCATCACAAACTCTAGAAGCCTGCCCCCATGACTGCATGAGGCTTTGGGGGCACATCCAGACTCAAACCATAACAATGACCTAGTTACGGGAACTGAGCTTGGTCGTTAACTGAGGAATGGCTGTAGTCATATGCACAGAGAAAAAAGATGTTGCATCCATAAAACAGTAGAATGCTGAAACAAATGATCAAAGAATCACTCTTATAAATTAAAATGAAGAGCAAGAATATCTGCAGAATTACTGGAAGATGAAGATAAAGTAGAACAAACAATGGAAAATAGGAAAAGTTTATTTTAAAATAGTTGAAGTCTAACTCAGAACATCTATTATATCATCTAGCTAACAGAGATTCTAGGAAAAACAGGAGATGAAATACAAAGAGAGAATGTTATTGAAGAAATAATACAAGAGCATTCTACAAAACTGAAGGACACAAACTTCTGAATGAAGAGAGCTAGCAGATGTCCAGCACAATAAATGCAAAACAAACAAAAACAAACAAACAAAACATATCACTGTAAAATTTCAGAATATAAAAAATAAAGGCAGGACATAAAGCTTTCAAAGGAAAATGAATAGTTCACCCGGAAAGGATCAGGCATCGGAATGGCCTCAAACTTCTCAGCAGCAAAACTGGAAGGTAGAAAATAATGGATTAGGTCATCAAAATCCATTTCTGAGGAGAAAAAAATGTCCATGCCAAGTGCGGTGGCACACGCCCGAAATCCCAACACTAGGGAGGCCGAGGCAGGAGGATTCCTACAAGTTCAAGGCCAGTCTGGGCTACAAAGTGAGTTCAAGGCCAGCCCAAACTGCATAGCAGGTACATTGAAGACATCTGGAAACACATTGGATCTAAAAAGGTTTACCTCCCATGCACAGCTTCTCAGGAAGTCAATGATCTGTTCCACCACCCAAAGATGTGAACACATGGAAGCCAGGAAACAGGACATGGACACTGAGAGGGATAAGGGGACCCCCAGAGTTGTGGGGACAGGTTGACAATGGCACAGACCAATCTGGAGTAGAGGCACAAGGCTCCAGAAATGGGGCCGAGAAATCAGTGAGTTACCTGATGCTTTTAATGCTGCCAACAGGAGTTTTACATCTGATGGGGAGTTTGAGGGTTAATAGTAATAGGACTATAGCTAAGCCATTTGCCCCCACTTGCAAATACACCTCATTATTAACCTTGTGAGAAAGAAAATATTACAAAAGAGAGAATACAATTACCCTATACTAGATGGTTCAGTTTGTGAAAAGTATTAACATACTTTTCATGTTTATTATAAATCATGTTTATGATTTTACTAAAACATGAAACTGTTTTGGTACTGTAATGTTTAGATCCTGATACTCAGCATATTAGCTATGTTTAGCATTTAATGCATGTTGTAATATATATTTCCATGCTTTAATATAAACTAAATTTCCATGTTTTACTTCCATGTTTCTAAATACTCTCAAATTCATGATGGCTTGAGGGCATGAACACAAAAAAACTCATACTCATGGCTTTTCTGCTAACCACTGCATAAAATAATGGCACATGGAATCTGGTATATTTTTTAAAAATGTAGTCAGGTGTGGTGGGGGTGCACACCTGTGATCCCAGCACTGAGTAGGCCGAGGGAGAGGAATTGCTACAAGTGTGACGCCAGCCTGAACTACAAAGTGAGTCAAGGATGGCCTGAAGTGCATAGTGAAATTCTGTCTCAAAAAGACCCACCCCCCCTAAAAAAGGTACTATAATTGACTAAAATTCATGCTAATAATACAATAATGATTCACTACAACTCATAATTATATTTTACTATATTAAGAGATCAAAGGACAACTAGGACATTATCTCTACAAATGATGAAGGGCCTCTTTGATATCCATTCTTAGTGAAAATTCTTTTTTTTTTTTTTTTTTTTTTTTGGTACTGGGGATCGAACTCATGACCTCACACTTGCTAGGTAGGTGCTTAAGCCATTGAGCTAAATCCCCAGCCCGAAAATTCTTAATAAAATGATTAATACGAATATTTCCTTATAGAACTAAGTGTGGGGGGATACTTGTGTGTATGTATATGTGCTAATGTCACTATCCAAAATAAGATGTAAAACCACATTATTTAAAACCAAGAACAGTACAAGCATGTTGGTGATCATCAGTTTTATTTGTCCCTGTACTGGAAGTATCAGCAGATGCAATTAGACAAGAAAAGAAGTTCTAGATACAAACAATGGAAAAGGGAAGATGAAAGTATTATTTCCAGATAGTACCTGAAAAACTACTAAGGATTAACCTGCTGTAAATAATATAAGCATCTGGCTAGATACCTACATTCAAAATTAGTATGTAAAAACTGCCTTCAAGGGCTGGGCATTCAGCTCAGCAGCACAAGCGCCTGTCTGGCATGTGCAACATGGTAAGTTTGCTCCCCAGCACCAAAAAAAAAACCAAAAAACCTGCCTTCAAGTTAGAAAACTACTTGGAAAACATAAGGAAAAAGACAGATTCTATTCCAAGTAGCAACAAAAGACATAAATTAGAAATAAATGTGCAGGGTCTATCTACAAGATGCTGAGAGAAATACAGAAAAACTGAGTAAGTGAAAATAATTAATTTTTCTTCTAGAGGAAGTGTCAATATTATAAACATGTCATCTGTCCTAAATTAACCTATAAATTTAACACATTCCAATTCTTAATACATCGACAGTCTTTTTCAACTCAGTAAATTAATTTTGAAAATTATGGAGAAAGTAATAAACATGAAGAGACAAGAAAATTCTGGATAACTGAAAAGACAATGGTAAGATTAATTCTAATGCACAATGAGACATGCAAGCTGGTGTGACCCTGGAACAAGAAAGACACAGCAAGTGAATAGCGAGAGGCCACGGTGACAGGAAGTTACCACAGGACAAGGCTTCCCTGCAAGCAGCAGAGGGATCTACGTCTGGGGGCCGAAGTCAGCCCCTTGGTCTAGAGCCCCTCTGGGCTCAACTGCTAGTACCAAGAGAGAAAATAAAATGAAGAGGAATTTTCAAACAAACAAAGCTAACACATATTATTGGAAGGCCTCCCTACATGAAATGAAATACTAAGGGAATTCTTCAAATAGAAGGAAAATGATCCTAGACCGGAACACAAAAACTCAAGAAGTTAGGAGAACAAAGGAAAGAACAAATATAAATGAATACTGTCTGTGTAACACAGTAACTTTTTGGAGTTTAAAGTCTATGTAGTACTAAACTGCAAAAACCTCCCCAGTGACACGACAGATAGGAAGACAGTAATGGAACCCGTGTCTAAGGAGCTGGCACTGTGGGCACAATGAAGATCCTCATTCCCATCGGGCTGTTGGGGTCCAAGTGTGCTGTCTCTCACGAGGATGGGGAACCTCTGGCACGTGTGCCACAGCGGGCTGTTTGCAAGACTGAAAGCTCTAAAAGGTTCCATCACTGCTCTAGGGCAGTGGTTCACCAGCATTTTGGTCTCTAGACACCTTTGCATTCTTAGAAAGTATTAAGAGTCTCAAGAAATCTGTTACTGAACATTCAGGGTCAAAACTGAGAGACGTAAAAATACTAACTCCTTTTAAAGTAACAATAAACATACTACAAATAACATAGTCATAAAAATAACTTATTTCCAACATAAAACAAAAAGTTATGGAGAAGCACAGCACGAGTTAACTTTGCTGCAAAGTTCTTTTATGTCTGGCTTCACAGAAGATAACTGGAGCTGGGGAGGTGCGTACCTGTAATCCCTGCTACTCGGGAGGCTGAGGCAGGAGGATGGCAAATGTGAGGACAGCTTGGGCTACACAGTTAGGCTGTTTCAAAACAAAATAAAATTTAAATGGCTGGGGATGTGTCTCAGTGTTAAAGCACTTACCTAGCATGTTCAAGGTGCTGAGTTCAATTTCCAGTATCACATAAATACACACACACACACACACACACACACACACACATAAAAGACAACTAGAATCTCATTTCTACTCCTGTATTAAATCTGTCATGATGAAATAGTACTTTAGCTAAAATAAATGAAGAAAATATAGCCTAGCACAAACATGAAGTGGAAGAAGGAAAGTATTTTCTTCTACTTTTTAAAGAATATTACCATAGTTTTTTTAGACAATTATGGATATTTTTCTGTGACACTACATCAAAACTCAGCAAGTGGTAGTTTCCAAGGGTTCATTGCAATATGGAGTCTGAAGTGCTATCAATAAACGTTTATACCCTATTATCCATTGGTCTATCTTGTACTTTGGATATTTTACCCACGGAATTTTTAAAAATTTATTTATTTTTATTTTATTTTATTTTGGTCTTTTTGAAATAGGGCTTCACTATGCAGTTCAGGCTGGTCTTGAACTTACTCTGTAACCCAGGCTGGCCTTCAACTCACAGTGATTCTCCTGCCTCAACCTCCCAAATGCTGGGATTATAGCCTATGCTACTACACCTGGTAACTAATGGAATTTTGTAAAGTCAGATACTGGTTATAAAGAAAATACTGAGTTTCACTAATGTGTGCAGTTCTCCCAAATACTGATGTATTTCTTACTCCATATTTTAAAAGTATAGTCATTTCCAGCTACACAAGTAGCTAAAGCAGGAAAATCACAAGTTAGAGCCCAGTCTGGTCAATTAAGCAAGACCCTGTCTCAAAATAAAAGTATAGGGATGTAGCTTAGTGGTGAAATATACCTGAGTTCAATCTCTAGTATCACTGAATGAATGAATGAATGAATGGATGAAGCATACTATTAATATTACCATTGCCAGAGGTCAAGTACTAAGTCAAGTAAATCAGGTTTAATTGCTTAGCTCACAATGGTGGATATACATTTTCTAAAATTCAAATTTCATTTGATATGTTTTGTTTTGGTTTTTTGAGGCAGGGTCTCACTATGTAGTGTAGGCTGGCCTTGAACTAGCTTATGTAGCCCAGTCTGGCCTCACACTCACAGAGATCCTCCTGCCTCATCCTCTCATGTGCTGGGATTACAGGCACATGCCACAATGCCCAGCCTCAAATTTCATTTGAAAGCTCAAATTTTATTTTATTTTAATATTTATTTATTTTGAGTTGGTATCTTACAATTTGGTCAGGCTGGCTTTAAACTCCTGCCTCAGCTTCCTGAACAGTTGGGGTGACAGGTAAGTGCCACCATGTCCCGTTGCAATTTTTTTTTCATTGCGACATGGTCTCACTATGTATCTCGGGTTGGCCTCACAGCAGTCCTGCCTCAACCCACCCAAGAGACAAACTTTATAACTGACAATAAATAACAAATGTTGGTTTTCTTGATAATGGCATGCTCAGTCCATTTTTGAGAAAATGCCTGCCAAGTACTGATGCTTGAATGATCACAGTTTCTCAATTACTCATTGGATAAAGATGGTACCCCAAGAAAAAGGGCACCGGTTCAAACCATCCTGCGGGTACTTTTCCTCAAGACAATCACTGTGCTTTGGCTCACAACAGAAGTGCTTCTGCAAACTTGCTGTTTTTTTCACACAGAATACTAAAGTGATGGATATACGAGTGTAAAATTTCATAACATTAGTAAGTTTTACTCCTCAAAAAAGGACAATTTTAAGTGAAATGGGCTTTCACTGTTTTATCAGGCACATACATGAAGGGTTATGCTGAATGGTGGCAGTTTCATCTACCACTGCTTTTGCATCATCACTGCCAACACAGTGAGAAAGGCAAATAATGACTTACTCCTGGTTATAAAAACTACTTCGATGAGCATGGCGGTGTACATCTGTGATTCCAACAATCACGAGGCTGAGGCAGGAGGACTGCCATGAGTTTGAGGCCAGCCTGGGCTCTGAAGTAAGTTCAAGGCCAACCTGAACTACAGAGATCATGTCGTGAAATTTTTTAAAAATTTAATTAATTAAATTTTTTAAACTGCAGACCTCTGGGCCTCTGGAAGGGGAATGAGGGGCCCCTAAGCTCCACAGACCCCACTGAGGAGATGCTCGTCTAACCTAAGGACAAAAGAACTATAAAGAAATCTTACATTTTACAAAGTAAGATAATGTTGGTAAGAATATCAGTTTGTAATTTTTTTTTTTAACTATTGTTTTTCAGGGAAGGGATAGTGGGAATGGGATCTAGGGCCTTGTACACACAGGTGAGCACTTTAACAGCCACCTCCCAGCCCTAAGCTACAGAACCCAAAGGAGAAGCAGATCAAACATTGTGACCAAATTTTCATTGGGAGAAAAGATACAAATGTAGACTAAGGGGAAGGGATGTAAGGGAAAAGGAAAAAAACAAGAAAAAAAAGGGATAAAATGGAAACAAAGCTTTGTGAATAAAGAGGCGTTGAAGGGAGGGGAGGGGAATGAGAAGAAAAATAGACAAATGAAGATATATCATATAAAGGTACAAATTCCCTAAGATGAATGTGATCATTATGTATATCTAAACTGTACCAATAAATTTAATTATTAAAAAAGAGAAGTAAAAGCCCATGTCAAACTTCAATTATACATATATTTATACTCACATATACTGCGTGACTACAGATAAACAAAAATTCCGCACGTGTTTATGGCTTTGTGTGCTAGGCAAGAGGAAGCCGCAGTAACAACCCAGAAGCAATGCTGTAACCAGTGTCCAGATGCTGGCATCTAAGTGTCACTCCTACAAAAAGAAATCTTGAGAAAACATCAAATTCTGGGCATGGGGTACAGGTAATACAAGGTGTACCTGAGACACTTTGTGCCAGGAAGCAAAGGAGCCACATGAACAGATACCCAACGACCAAATCTGGAAAACACGAGTACAGGTCTCCTTGGACCAGCAAATATAATAATGCGCAAATGAAAGTGAGAGTGACAGCCAGAAGAGAAAAAAATGAGATGACCCTTTATGAAATAGTACATAATAAATGTATGAGAAATAATACAGCTAAAAAAAATCAGTTTTTTTAAGTCCCAAAGACATAGCCAACTGAAAAAAAGGATCACCAATGGCTGCTAAAATCACTGAATAAAAGTTGTAAAAAGATAATATGATCTCAAAGAAGCACTACTTAGACATTTGCTAATGAATCTTTACAATGGAGATCTGGCAGTCACCTCATTAACCAAACAAATGAGCATCACCAAGGGTGGACAGCTCTGATACGTCTCCCCTCTCAGGTGGTAAGATAATAAGCAATAACATTACTTGTTAAGTACTCTTTCCAAAAATGTTTAATCTTAATCCAGAATATATGACCTTCTAAATGACAACTAAGCCGGCCCGATGGTGCACTCCTGTAATTCCAGCACTCAGGAGGCTGACGCAGGAGGATCACTGCAAATTCAAGACCAGCCTGGGCTACAAAACGAGTTCAAGGTCAGCCTGAACTGCACAGCGAGACCCTGTCTCAAAAAGACAAAAAAAAAAAAAAAGAGCGAGAGCGAGAGAGAGAACTGATCTGAGTTCCTCAAAAACAGTCAAAGTTAAGTAAACTGAGGAAAGGCAGAAGGCTCAGCATGACCGTCTGTCCCCTGGAACTGACTACAAACCTGGGGTGTGCCTTGGAATCAACTGCAAAAGATATTTTTGGGCACTTAGGAAAATTTAAATATAGGACATAGATCAGGATTTTATGGAATTGCTGTTAATTTTCTTCCCCGCGATAGTGTGGTGTGGTTATGTGAGAGAACATCGTTATTTGAAGAGATATGTGCTGGAGTAATTAGAGCTGAAGTGCTGTGATCTCCAACTTCTTCCTAAACAGTCACAAAAGTGTGTATGCCCGTACGTGTAGAGAGAGTCAGTGTGGCAAAATATCAACTAAGAAATTAGCTGAACGCTATCTGGGTGCTGTGTGTGACAGCTCTGCTGTAAATCTGAACCGCTCAGTATGAGCAGTCTGACGCCACACCAGGTTGGGAAGCACAGCAGCAGACAGGAAGTTACGCAAAGCTCCTGTGCGAGGAGAAGACTTAGAGCAGAGCTCAACCTCGTCGCGCGGTGGCAGCGCGCAGTGCAGACCCGAGGTGGCGGGACGGGAGGGCAACAACCCTTCCTGCACCTGCCTGGCCCGAGGGAACCAGTGCCCCTCCGCCTCTCCACTGCTACCATCTGTCACGGGAGAGGACGACAGCAGCCTGATGTTAGAGAAGCCGCTGCTGTCGGGTGTCCTGTGAGAGGGGACCGTCTGCAGCTCTGCGGGTTAATCACTTCCACATCCAGATTCACGTTCTGTGGACCGTCAGCCACAAGTGTGCCCTTTTCTGCTCAGAGCTGACGTCCTCCGTAGTCAGCGCCGCTGTGACGCTGGCCATGTCCCCAGCTCCGGCGCACGGCCCTCCCAGCGGTGGAGGCCCTGCTTTGCAGGAGTCTAGGTCTAACTCGAGTGTTTGCCAAGTGGCTCTGGAGTTATTCCTACTGACCTTTTCTGCTTGAGGAAACTGAAATAATGTTGACTTTCTCCTCTACGGTTTAAGGCAGTTTTGGGCATGTCAAACAATTTTGGGCAAAGAATACTGTATATACTCGCCAATAGGTAAGGTTCAGAATCTCCCCAAACTGAGGACTTGGGGAGTTTAGGGCTCACTACGACTGTTTCTTTTATATTCTCACACCCTTCATCTCCAACTTAATGCTCATGCTCCAAAGGGAAGTAGGTGGCAGTATTATACCCATTTTCCCTCTCTGAGGACTCATTTAACTAACACTGTTCTAGAAAATCTAGTTGAAACAATAAAGTCATATAACACTGGAAAGGGGAAGAAAACATCTTCATGCACTACACTACTGAGAAAACCTAAGAGAACCAATAAAAACAATTAGGACTATTCAAAGTATAAAAATGCAATTTTTAAAACAGAAGTCAACAGCTTTCCTAAATATTAACAAAGACCTGTGTAAAACTATAAATTCCAAAGCAACAATAATAAATTAAAAAATACTTAGGATTGAAGGAAATGTATGGGAACTAAGCAGGAGCTGCGTAAAATCATCAATGAGGAGGAACACATTTCACTCAAAAGACACATCACAGTCATGGAAGGAAAGACTGTATTCTGCAAAGATGTCAATTCTCTCCAAGGTAATTTCTATGTTGAATGTAATTATAATCAAAATTCAAAAGAGATTTTATTCTTTGATTGGCAATGGGTGGGGGTGGGGTGGGATGAAGACGGAAAAAGGAGACACGATGAAGTGATTCTAAAATGCCTTTAGACGTGTGCACAGGCCATGGAAGCTAGGAATATGCTAAGATACAACAGAGCAAGATCAACTTATGGTAACAAATACAAGAAATAGTAAACCTATACTAATAAAGACTGCCATATTAGCCTAACAACAGACAGGTATATCAAGCAATGAGAATAGAATGTCCCTGATCACACATCAGTATTATTTAAGAATTTCATATGTGAAAAAGTGGCTTGACAAGTGAGTGGGGAAAGAAATAAATTGTTCAACAAATGATGCTGGAACAACTAGGTTGGTCACCAGGAAAAATAGTTATATTCCCTGTTGCTCAGCTAACAGCAAAACAAATCCCATAAAAGAAAACTAAAACCATAAAATAAAAACGGAGGCAAATATTTTTATGCTCTTGTAGTGTTAGAAAAGTTTTCTATATGTAATAGAATAAGATACCACAAACCTGATGATCTCCAAGTTTAAAGCCAGCACTGGAGAGCGCTGGCCTGCAGGGTATACCAGGGGAATCCTTTTAAAGGGCAGTTTAGCACTGTACGTTAAAAGAAAACAAATCACTGTCTTTATCCCAGGATCAGCAACTCCAAAGATTTTTACCCTAAAAAGGTAATCACAAAAGGAATACCCATTTCTTTCTTTCTTTTTAAACAAAAAAGAATAAAAACAATGATACAGAATTTCAAAACAATAACAGGAGATCAACACTGGTTAACATAATGCATATTGTTATCTTCAAAGTAGTTGTCTGGATTATAAAATATAGGCATGAACAATGAAAGTACAAACTATTCTTTCCGATGAACAGAGATTAGCAGGATAGTGATCTATCCTGTTTATATATACAGACATACAATCTTATCCCTTCTTTCTTTTCTCCTTTCCCCATCCCAGCTGTTCTTTCCTTTTGAGCAGTTTCTTTCCCTTTCCCTTTCCCTTTCACAGTATCTATTTTCAGCAGAATACCATCAAGTTATTAAAATCGATGACAGAAATCTGTATTTACAGACACTAGTCATGTCCAAGTCATAGTATCAAGCAGGAAAAAGAAGAGTAAAACTCAAGTGTAGGAATAAACAGGAAGAGAGAAATGGAGGAGGGGGTAACAGGATAGAAAAAGATCAAGAAATGTTAGATGCATTTATTAATCTACCAAAACAAACCTCACCATTTTAAAAATGTACTAATAAAAAGTCAGTTAAAAAATACTCAAGAGGATGAGGCAGGAGGATTGTGGGCTACAAAGTGAGCTCAAGGCCAGCCTGAACTACATAGCGAGACCCTGTCTCAAAAAGATAAAAAAAAAAAAAAAAAAAGTTTGCACTAGGGTGTATGTCGTAAAGTGACAGAATATACATTTTTCAGTGAGGGTATATGGAATTTTAAGGGAAGCACTAGCATGAATATAATATTAGCTTTACAGATGAAGAATGGAGTTAATTTTGGGGAAGATTATCAGAAATTTTAAAAATGGAAAATGATTATTGTATTCAGAGATCCTAAAAACCCTAATTTCACTGAAAGAGAATGTGGATATAGGGGCTGAAAAACTAAAGAAAGCAAAGACAATACTGGAGAGTTTCTGCATGACACACGACTACCTTGGAATTATCCAAATTTATGATAATAAATGATAATATACTGAAATCCTATCAACAGGGTAATTCACAAACAACTCTGAGGTAGGACCCGACAGTCCCAAAGAAGCCAGGAGGCTGAGGGGTCTAAGCAGCCCCCAACTCTGCACCCTCCCCTGGTCCCAGTCATGGACTCTTCTTGGCACCTCAGTCTCAAGATCTATAAAATGGGAATAAAAACATCAGTTCAGTTACCACAGCCTCCCTGACCCCCAGGGGCCCCAAGGATTAATTAGAAGAAGTGTGCTGCTGTTCTGTTATTATTGAAAAGTTTCCATAGGGCTCATCAGCTCTCTAAAGTTCTTAAGAAAAACTAAAGAAGTTTTGATGAAATGCCCCAAAGACAAGCAAGCCTGGTAATAGCGGAGCTGGAGGAGAAACAGCCCAGCAACCTCCTTCCTTCACCCCATCAGCACCGCACTGGGCCCCAAGGCTGCACCAGAGTTTCATCAGCACTCCCCCAGAATGAGGTCAGCACACACAAAGGACTCCAGCCCTCCAGGGGATGATTATCACACTGTCACCAGCATCCCTGGGGCTCCTTATTAGTATAATAGAAATCCTTCGTGCCACATACAGGCTGACAGAGACCACAAGCCTGCAATGGACACGTGTGTACGGGCAGCCCCCGCTCTGGGCCCTGGTGAGGGCTACAGGAGCAGGTGTGCCTGGCTCCCCTTGGCCACACATCAGCCCATCCTATGGAATCCTAATCCCAGCTGCCGTGCGCTGGGGACATCTAGGGAGAAGCTGGACAGAAGTGCTTGCAGAGGGGCAGCATGTGAGCACAACTCCAGTCAGGAACACAGGAAGACAAAACTGACGCCACCAAAGGGCACACAGGACACTGCTAATCCCTGTCATTTCGCTTAATTCTAAACACTGCATCACGGCAGAGGAGGAAAGGGCGACAGCACGTGGCTGGCAGGGGACACTGCGTGGAGGTCTCAGCAGCAGACCCGTGCTGTCCCTTCCACCTGGCAGTCTGGGGCATGCCCACCCAGCTCCGGAGTGCCAGCCCAGTAAGAGGCCCAGCTCTGTCCTATGCAGCCTGGGCCACGCAAGCCCTCAGAGCTACTCTGCCCCCTCTCCTGCGGCTTCCTCCCCACGTGTCACGCTGCCTCTCACATCTATTCCTGTCTGCCCCAGAGGGCCCGAGTGAAGCAAGTTCTACCAAAATGATGCAATGCCCGGCCACAGGTGAGGCCTGGACGCTCCTGAAAACCTAATCAACAGGCAACAGCAGCGGTGTGCTCCCTGACAGCCCACAGGTGCTGATAAATACACCCCCCAGGGTGTTGCTGGTAAACACACAGGCACCTCACCCTCATGGCCACAGGCACCTGCCGCACACTCTCCCTCGCTCCACACACACCCACACACACACACACACACACACACACACACACACACACACATCCACCCATCCACCCACCTCGCTGGTGTGCTGCTCTCGCACCTCCAAAACAAATTATTTAACCATTCTCTTCCCCAAGGATTAGAGCTCTAATTTCAAACACACAGCTCCCTGGCTTGTCTCTCACATATGCAGAACATTCTGATAGGTTAAATGCTGCCGTTTAATTACTATAATGAGGGGTGCTTTTTTTGGGTTTCCGCAAACATTAATTTTTTTCCTCTCTTATTTTACACTGAAAATCATTTTTAACATGTGTTTCTCTACAATATTCCCCTTCCTTCCTCTACTCCATATGCAGGGAAGGAGGAAAGCCCTTCAGGTCAATGTCCTAAAGAATCACCAGAGGTTTGGGTTAACACCACTAAATGTCCAAGCCATTCATTTAAATTTTTCGGATGTTAAATTTTAATTTAAAAAAAATGCAGAGAGGAAAGATGGAAATCCTCCAAAATGGCAACCAAATGGCCTCCAGACAGAAAGGTCAAACAGTTGTTCTGGGGGTGGGGTCAGCCTTACACAAGGACAGGGGAGGGTTCCCGAGACACTGGTCACATGCTTTAAAGCACCCTGAGGTAAGAAGGAGACTATTTTCCATGGAAAGGCTGGACACAGCAGACTGAGTGGTAGATCCACAGAAAAGAACCTTGTTTTCAGATATACTTTATTATTAAAAAGTACAACCTGTACACTTTTCAAAACTGCAGATTGGAATTCATCGCCAACACAGGGCTACTCCTGGCCTGGGCTTTAGATCTGAAGGGAGCTGCACCAACCACCCAAGAGCTGCAGCCATGCAGCTGCACTGCCGCGAGCACCCTGAGATCGAGCTGGACCAGCAAAACAGGAGGAGCTTAAAGGAGTGAAAAATGCTCCTCTGCATGCCTCTGCAAGGTGACCTGGAACTAGCATCATGAAGTTCACCAACAGCGCGTGCCCTGGGATTCCCCAGGAAGTCAGTGAATGGACGGATCACCTTCTCCATCCTCGCTCCTTTTGGAGCTTTAGGCACGGCACCATACGTTTTACAATTCTGACTCCATCAGTTTCAGAGCAAAGGTATCAGAAATCCTGTCTGCTTCCAAAGAAATCAAGGTCAGGTAACTGTCACATCACACACCCCTCAGGGAGGACCTGAAAACTGTTAGACCAGATCAGCAAACTGATTGACCGTCACCAGATGTCAGTGCAAACACACACGGACATGACACAGAGCACAGACTCAGGGGACAGCACATGAGCAATGACGGGGAGAGAGGAGCTTTGCAAAAGCTGAGTTTTCAGTGGAAGGGGGCGTAGCAGCTGTCTGCTGTCATAGTCCCCCTACTGTTGGCAGGAGAGGCAGAGTGACAAGGTTCATCTCAGAGAAATTATTTCCATATATAAAATAACGCTTGCTTCACAAATGCCATCTTCTCTTCTGAGAGCCTCGAATTTCAGTGAAACCACTTAACAATGGCCAGGTGAAAAGAGTAAGCCTAACTAACAGTCTCCCTGTGCAAGCCCCACTGCATGCTCACTTGGGGCAGGACAGCAACCTCAGGGCTTCTCCCTGGGCCTCCCTCCCACTCTCTGTCAGACCCTGGGCCCAAAGTTCTACTCCTTCTTATCCGTTACCCTTCTTGCCTGCTGCCTAAGCCAACACCCTGGACAGCAGCCCTGGACTCCTCCCTCTTCTTCACTCCTGGCCTGCATTCAGCCAGCAGGTTCCAAATCTCCCTCTTTACTCTCTAACTCACCCTCCTCTCCATCCTCACAACTGTCCCATTCATTCATCAGTACCCCTCCTAAATGCCACCAATGTTCACAGAGACCCCTGAGACACTCATGACACGTTACTATGCCACCTAAAACTTTTCAACTGTTTCCCTGCTGTCCACCTGACAAAAGCCCAAGGTTTTCTATGCTCTGACCCCTGCTCACTTCTCCCACTCAGCAGCCTGTTGCTGAGCAGCCTCAGAAACTGTTCTCCCAGCCTCCTGTGCCTGTCAGAGAATCAAAGCCCCACCCCAAATCTTAAAGATAGTGGTTAGCCTCTAGAAGAGCTTCCACAGGGCGACCTCCATGAAGGAGCCCTTCTTAGCCCTTTCTGGCTACTTCTCACCCACCCAAACTGCCCACTCCCTCGTCTGCCTTTGCACGTGTATGTATGCCCACGATATCATCTGAGACTGTGCCTATTTATGTATCATGGAACCCCACTCAACTACAAAAATCATATTATTTTTGAACCAAGTATAGTAGTGCACACCTGTAATCTGGGAGGCTGAGCCATGCAGATCACAAGTTTGAGCCCAGCCTGGGCAACCTGTCATTTAGCAGCCCCTGTCTTAAAACAAAACAAAACAAAACAAAAACTTAAAAAGAGCTGGGGCTGCAACTCAGTGTGAAAGCCTTCAGTTCAATCCCCAGTACTGCTCCCCTAATCTTATTTGTGTATTCTTAGTGCTCAGCACGACTACTGGGACACAGAGAAAATGGTCATTTGGTAAGTGACTAGAATGAATGAACAGGTCAGTTCCTACTGTATCCTACTGGCTGTCTGTGTTGAACTGCCTGTGAACAGGCAACTTACACCAACGTGCATGCAGAGTTATAGCTAATTAGACATTATGAAGAAGAAAACAGACTCAAGCAAATGATTCGTAAGGTAGGTAACTTTTAAATGTTTATTTTTCATTTAACTGTATAGTTTAACTTTCTGATTGTGTTTCGGTTGAACTAACATTAAAATTAGCCTGCATCCCTGCTTTACACTGCTTGATGGGGGAGCAGAGCTAAAGAATTGAAGGAAAACTGCTTTATGAGGAAAGTTTTGCAATGAATCATTCACAAGTGAATATCTGAAGGCTGACTACACCCGTGTACTGTTGGTTCACCACGAAATCCTTTTAAACAAATACCTGTCATTCCCCCAAAACAAACAGAGTAATTATGTAAAGCCCTGTTAGTGTTCAGGCAGTGTCTGTGATACACATTCGTGCGCTGGCACCACCTCTAACTAATCTTGGCCAGGTCTGCACTGCTGGACAAGGCTTCCTAATGCACCGGCCTCCAGCGCTCCGAGTAATGACATCCGAGCTAATGGAGATGAGCTCTGCTTCGTGGCGGTTCAACTCCTAAGAATGGATCTTAAAGGTGAGGTGCGGCCAGCTCAGGAGAAAGTCTATTTAATTTGTTTAACATCATAAAAAGGGACGTTTCCACATGGACAGCAAGGACATGAATATCGTGTGTATGGCAGAATTATAAACACATTTTTGGCGAAATTCAATAAAGCTGATTCTACTGCATAAGGTCAGCAATTTACTATAAAAAATGATATGATTGCAATTTTTAATATAACCCATGTATTTGCTGCAAGATGCTCCAGAAGATTGTGTAATGTAACCATTCGACCTCTCCACAGAGCGAAGATCACCCTGTTTACCCTTCACTGTCCTGATAAAAGCATCCATACAGAACAACAAAGTTAGCAGCATTTACTTAACAACCACACTCTGCAAGTCCAAAACTTCCTCTTCTCAAACTCAAGAATGGAGGTCTGTATTAGAGACCTCCCTGCAAAAAATCCTCCAGAACGACAAACACCCACAATTAAATTCCTTTCTAGTCACAACAGTAAGAAGTGAAATGTAAAGAAACGGTATAAATGAAATAAATAACCTCTATGTATGTATGACCGAGCATCTTGATTTCATTCCTAATAAGGTGATTCTTCAAGGAGAGTGCTCCAGCCCACGTGAGCAGACTACAAGTGAAACTGTACAATCAGGGAGAACAGAGACAGGCCCCTACCTCCAGGGGCTCCCAGAAATCTCTGTGCCATCTGCATACTTTTGGGGGGAAATAACAAGTTACCTCAAAGATTAAATGAGTAATACATACAAGAATGATTTTAAAATGTGGCAGAAATACCCACGCCAGGGTTACTACCTGGGCTGTATCAGGCTTGCAGCTAAATGACAGGAACTCATTCCCAGCAGCTTCTCCGGCCCCGGCCCCAGTCCTCTCTGGCACAGACTTCGGCAGTGGCAGGAAACAGACCGGAGACTGGGAATGCTGGGTGAACAGAGCTGCACTTGTTTGGGAACAGAGAGAAACTCTATATTGGGAGGACACGAGATTTCAGCAGAACCAAGCTTCCAGGAGGCTGGAAGTGACACCTCAGGAGGCTGCACCGCGTCGCTCACATTTCTACTCAGCACACAGGCCACCGCGGCTTCCAGGTCTAAGTGAGGCTCCTCTGCTCCGTGCAGCCTCCACGCCTGCGGGCCCCTCTGCCCCTGTGCTCTTGTGCACATTCTTCTGGGTTCAGCAGCAACCTCTTCAGTGCAGGCCGACCCCATTATTCTCATCAGGGCACCTGACTTCACTGTAATTATTCCGTTTATTTGTTCACATTTCTGGAGTCTGTCTCCACCCCAGACCTCTGTCTGTTCTGTCCACCATCACATCCTCAGTTCCGGGGCCACGCTGTACCTTGTGAAACATGCACAGCAAAGACTTGTCTCTTACTGTTAATTATTCTTTGGGCTGGTGGTTGTGTGGGTAGATGGATGGATGGATGGATGGCTACACAGTACAAATTTTTCAAAATCAAGTACTCTTGCAAAGAACATTGTTTTCTGTTATTTCTATTTTAGTTCATGGCCCCTTATTTTCAGGACTAAGGAGAGCCTTTGATCAGGAAAAAAAAAAAGATGAGTACATATCAGAAATCATGGTGCTCCATATTTATTCTCTTTCAATTATATTCTGTGCAAATTATCTCCATCTGTAAGTTAAACTGATTTCCTAACTGCCTCTTCTTCAAACTCAACCTGTGTTCTTCTGGCCAAGACCCTAAATTTTGCATTTAGAATAATTTAATCCACAATCCCATTTGTGACTCGAAGAGCCAGGAAGGGTATGGCTTTGTTCTTTTTTAGTGTCAAACACTGTCAGTGGTAAAACATCTTTCCTTGTCAGTCAAGAGTACTGATGCAGCGTGAAGCCAAAAACAGGGTAGAAGAGAGTCCCATTTCTATGTACTTTAGGTTTCATTGAAAAGATGACATTTATGTGGTTGTGATGTTTACTTTATCACACAGGGTCATGATGTTTTTTACTGAAATACCATGATATGGTAAACTTCAACTTTATGAATGAAAGCCTCTGCAATCATTTAACAAACTGAAAACGACACAAAATTTAAAGACCCCTATCTTACTAAAGACAATCTACTCAACAATCTAATTACAGAAAGATTACTTTAAAGGGCTTTAAAACTAAAAAGAATAACAGTAAGAGACAAGAACATTCCCAATCCCAGTGTCTGATGACAGGGGAGAACTCTGAGGAGACCAGCTCCTCTCAGAATGATTTAGAAACCAAACACAGGTCCATTTAAAGTTGGGAGGGAATTCAGTTCTCAGCAAAACTTCTAAGTCTGCATGGGCCAGTAAAATGCAAAGAAGATAAAGCTAGTGGCTGACTGACCAACCTAGCAAGCCTACAGTGAAAAATAAATTTAAAATAAAAGCACAATGCTGGGTGTGGTGACACCTGCCTGTAAGGCAATACCCAAGAGGCTGAGGTAAGAGGATCATCACAAGTTCAAGGCCAGCCTGAACTACATAATGAGATCCTGTCTCAAAAAATAAAAACACGTTATTTTATCTTTCATAGACAGATACAAAACCACACACATACACACACTAAGAGATAAATTTATTTTTTAAAGGTACAGGCTCAAAAATGTTCAACATAACAATGGATTGGTAAATTAATGAATAGTTTCTAAAGTTAGTTTTCAAACTTCCTAATTACAGTCCAATCTACATAAAATACACTTCAGTAGAGACTGCCTTATGGTATACCTTATGTTAACTCTCAAAAATCCTTGCTTCCAACATTTTCAACAGTTCCAATAAACCCACACGTCATAGCACGCCTTTAGTTAAAACTTCCTTGTCTACCCTTGGCAGATAAATCTCCTTAAAACTTCCATTCCTAAGTGAGGCCAGATAAGAATGACAAGTTTTCTTACCATCATCTCTGAAGTCCAAAGTGATACAGAATACATCAATATTTGTCTTTAGAAAAACTAGAAAAACATCACATCTTTTAATAATTAAAAGCCCAATATGTACAGGCACCAATTCCCCCATGATGAATGTATTTACTATGTATCACAAAAGTACACTAATAAAAATTTTAAGGAAAAAAATAGCAATTAAAATCCCTGTTCCTCTCAAAATATAGTTGACTGCCAAAGTGCCCTTCCCCTACACGGACATAACTGGCTGTGTGTGGAGCAAAATGCTCCGTTTCTCCTTCAGGCGGAAAATCCCAATCTCTCTGCCTGCAGGTGACTCTGCTGTGTCTCCTAGCACTCACTGGACCTCTCTCTAGGGCACCTTCCTCTATCCTGGAGGCTGGAAGCTAAAAGCTACTTTTCCCAGCCTGTGGCAGCTGGAGTTCAGGTAAGAGCTGGATTCACCGCATGGGTGCTCTTCTAGTGATCTGAAAAGTGGAAATGAGGCAAAGGGTCTTTGTTGTTTTTGACTGTTACGAACATATCAGCAGAGAAGGTAAGCAAGGAGTGTCCTGCTGCAGGGCCGACTCTGGCCTCCAGCTTCACTGGGACTGAGGGGCAATTTTTTTCTTTTTGGTGGTGGTGGTACTAGGGATTGTATCCAGGGCCTTCCCACCCAGACCCCTTTACTTGCTTATTTATTTATTATTATTATTTTTTAAGGTCTTCCTAAGTTGTGGATTCAAACTCTCAACCCTTTTCCCTCAGCCTCCCAGAGTACTGCAATTAAGGTGTTCACCACCATTCCCACCTTCAAGTGGGGCATGGTGTGTGTGAGTGTGTGTGTGTTTAGTGGCACTGAGGACCGAACTCAGAGACTACTCTACAAGTGTGTACCACCATACAATTTTAACAGGTGAGAGCCAAGCTCACATTCCAAGTTTGTCATTGTTTTTCTTGGTGCCAGAAGACACTTGCAGTCGTGGCAGCAGCGACTTCCTGGTCCCTGGATCACAGCCAGGACAGTGGCTCTCAAACTCTACAGCCCCAGTGGCCGCTTCCCACCTGCTGCTGACTGGAGAGTAGCAGCAACTCCCCTGGCAAGTTTTATGGTGCCAACAGACTTACCTCTCTGACACAACACGACAGCAAACTGACTTCAGTAACTGCCCCCATCTGTAAGGAACATGTTCCAAGACTCCACCGGATGCCTGGTCCCCAGGGGACAGCACCGAATCCTAAATATACTGTTTTTTCCTACATAGGTACCTGTGATAAAATTTAATTTATAAATTAACCACAGTTAAGAGACTAACAACTAATAATAAAATAGAACCATTATAACAATATACCATTGGCCAGGCATGGTGGTGCATGACGATAATCCCAGCACTCAGGAGGCTGAGGCAGGAGGATCACTGCAAGTTCAAGGCCAAACTGGGCTACAAAGTGAGTTCAAGCCATCCTGAGCTACATAGTGAGACTGTCTCAAAAAGACAAAACCAAATAAATAAATATTTTAAAAATACTGTAACAGAGGATGTGAAAATGATTTCTCAATATATCTTACTGTAGCGTACACTTGCTGTACACTTCTTGTGACAACAGCAAATGACACAATTCCTGAGATGACATGAGATGAAACGCAGAGTGTCATGTGAGAGCTACCTGAACACAGCATGAGACATCATGACAGTGTGTCTGGTACCCAGACAGCAACTAAGTACCTTGGGGTAGGCAGGCCACACTGGACACAGGGACAATGGCGGCCCAGGGAGGATGGAGGGGAACAGCTTGGGATCTCATCGTGTCACGCAGAATGGCACACAACTGACAACTGATGAACTGTTTATTTCTGACACTTTTATTTTATGGTCTCAGACTGAGGCTGACTGCGTACATAACTGAAACCTCAAAGTACAGAACTGCAGGTGAGTGGGAACTTCCATGAAGCCCATTAAGAACACATTAAGAACGCAGGATTCACACCGCTGATCATCGGTTTAGTGCTAGGCATTCTGTGAAGCACTCTTCATATTATTTTCATTTAATTATGCCAAGAATCCTTTCCAGCAGACACTATCATTAACCCCTTTTTCAGAGAAATCAAGACACGGCAAGGTTACACATCGTGTACAATACTGCACAGCTAGAAAGCAGTGAGGCTGGGTTTGAACATCAGCAGTCTCTGTACCTACTGCCTCCCAAGTTGAAATACTCCAAACACAACCTGCTGTTTCACTAGTGGAAAAGCTAACACCTGCATCTTCCTGCTTTCCAGGCTCAGAATGCTGGACACACACACACAATTGGTAAGAATGTAAAATGGTATAACCACTTCCAAAACCTGTTTGGAAGTTTCTTAAAAAAGGTAAGCAGACTCCTCCCACATGACCCAGGCTTTCCAATCCTAACTATACGACCAACACAGAAGGAATTCTATATTCCTATAAACACTTACCCAAGAATATTTAAAACATTTATTAATATTCCCACAATGGAAGCAACTCAAAGTCCATCAACAGGTGGATGGACAAAGATAGTATCATCACTATCAAGGAATGAACTAGTGATACATATAACAATGAGGACTAATCTCAAAATAATTACCTTGAATAAAAAAATCCAGGCCCTGCCCCAAAAAAGAGTACATACCATAGCATTCCATTTATACAAAACTCTAGAAAATACAAGCTATAGAGACAGAAGACAGACCTATGCTTGCCTGAAATCTGGGGTTTCAGGGGTGATTATCTCAGTTGTGACAACAGAGTCACAAACGTGCCTGTGTCTAATAACGCTACAACCTTGAGAATTATGCACAAATCTGTCCCTTCCCCTCAAACACCCTATCCACCAGTGAGGGCCCTTACTATTTCTTCTATGGTTCTGTCCTTCCTTTCCCGAAAGTCTGTGGTACAGGTCAAAATATCATGGATCAGAAATCAGAGGTCCTGCCAAGTATAGTGGTTCATGCCTGTAATCTCAGTACTCAGGAGGCTGGGGCAGGAGGATTGCTATGTTTGAGGCCAGCCTGGGGTACACAGTGAGTTGAAGGTAGCCTGAACTACATAGTCAGACCTTGAGTCAAAGAAAAATGAGGAAGAAGAGAAGTAGTAGTAGCAATCAGAGGGGTCCTAGTTCTATTTTTGCCACTAATTAGCTGTTCTTCACTTCTCTGAGCCTGTCTCATCTGTGAAATAGAAGATAGGAACTGTTCTGAGACCCACTAAATCCTGTATTCATTTTTCAAAAAATACATACAAGCTGCTTACTAAGACTGTAATTAAGAACCTGAACATGATGGTGCCCAACTGCAGTTTCAGCACTTAGGAGGCTGAGGCTTCTAGAAGGATTGCTGTGAATTCAAGGCCACCCTGGCTACACAGTGAGTTTGAGGTCAGTCTGGGCTACATGGTAAGACCCTGTCTCAAAAAACTAACAAAGACAGACAGACACAGAGACAGAGACACAGGAGGAGGAGAGATGGAGAGAGGGAAATGGAAGGAAGAGGAGGGAAAGGGAAGGGGGAGAAAGGGAGAGGGGGAGAGGGAAAATGAGAATATAATGTGTTTCATGAAGAGTAAAATTCCCTACGTGAAAATGCAATCATTTCCATTCTGTTTCCACTGCCACCAGGCCAGCCCAAGCCCTCTGCACCCCACAGCGCACTCGGCAGCCCGCTCCGGGGTGGGTGGCCGCTGCTAGGCCGAGGCATGTCTAAGTACATAGCCCGGCGTGAACTTCCTCTAAGGTTCTCAGGGTCCTGACTGCTCACCAAGTGCCATCGACGGTAATACTGGGCTACGCCACCAGCTCCTCACTGCTTGTCCCACCCACCTTGGGTCTCTTCCCAGCCCCGCTCACTGCACAAGTGAGGCCCTACAGGAGCCTCTCCTCGTTCACAGTGCCCCTCCTACTCGTCTCCATCTCGGCCCCGCTTCTCTCAATGCCAACCTCAGAACTGAGCTCTGATTACTCTGTTGAGTGGATATTACAAGGCTAAAGACAAAAGAAACCACCTAGAAACACTGGCCTCTAGTTGGTAAAGGTATAAATGTCACCAGTTCTGAGACTAGATGTATACTAGGGCTGAACAAATGAATTACAGTCTTAAAAACAAAAAACAAAAAACTGAGTTCCTCTTGAGAAACTTGTGATACCAGCCACCTAGTGCTTTAGTTGCCCTTCATCCCTCAGCCCCTGAGGGCTGCTGGGCTGGGAGGCCTAAGATAAGACTGCTCCCCTATTGGAGACCACGGCACAGAGCACACTGCACCCCAGGCTCTCCACGACCTGACCTGCTGACTCTGGGCTGGGAGACTGGCACATCTGGTGCGGAGGTGCAGCAGGTCCGCTGCTGAGTGCTCAGACCCGTTCCCACCTCCTTCTTATGAGCTCCAGTACCAGGGAAGACAGGTGCTCTGGGCTCCTTTGTTACGTGCCTGACATAACAACATTTCACACAAAAAGTAGTGAGTAAAGTCTGACACCCCACAATGCTCCAGAGCACTAAAATATTGAAACACATACACACACATACAATTAGGCTACCACTGGACATAGTAGCACAAGACTGAAATCTCAGCAATTCCGGAGGCTGAGACAGGAGATGACAAATTAGAAGCCAGCCTGGACAACCTGATGAGAACCTGTTTCCAAAGAGAAAGGGCTGTGGTGCAACTCAGTGACAGAGCACTTGCCTAGTATGCACAAGGCCCTTGGATTCCATTCCTAGCACTTCCCAAACATACATAACAGTCTGGATACTTCATTTGAAAACAGCTCCAATCCTTCAAGTTTCTGAACCTTTCCATTTATTTGGATATTTACTTTGTATCAAAAATTAAATTTATGACTAAGCTACAGTTAGTAGCACACAGCTGCATTCCAGCTACTCCAGAGGCTGAGGCAGGAGGAACACTTAAGGCCAGAGTTTGAGATCAGCCTGGGCAAAGTAAAAAAATCCTGTCTCAAAAACCAAAAACAAAATTAAACTTATCAACCTATATCCAATCAAAAAAGAAAGGATGGAGAAACTCTTCTTTAGAAAGAAAGCATTTTTCATGTAATCAATGACCAGACTGTCCTCTGCGAATACAAACCTGGGTTAAGTGGCTACGGCAATTTGTCTCCACCCTCCCTACACAGATTATGTTTATATTAAAAACTGTCTCATTCATTTTCTGTGAAACATAATCTGATGAATTTTCCAAGAGAAGCATCTTACAGCCTGCTCACCACATGTGAAAGTGCTCTCTTAGCACTGTGTCTTAATCATGTATTGTCAAGCATGCACAAGCAAGAATATTCACTAGGGCAATGTTAGAAACAGCAAAAAGACAGGAATTGGCCTCAGTCTCCACAAACTTGGGACTGCTTTAAAAAGACGTATGACACACACACATACTGGAATACTATGCAGCCAACTAAAAGAATGACACAATTCTGTATGTGATGATGTTAAATGGCTGTCCAGATGCAACATCCATTGTAAAGGCAAAGGAAGAGCAGATATGAGCCAGGCAAGGTGGCGCACACCTGTAGTTCTGCTTAGCTGGGAGGCTGAGGCAGGAGGATCATAAGTTCAAGACCAGCCTAGGCAGCTTAACAAAACTCTGACTCAAATTAAAAAAAAAGAAAAGAAAACTTTTTTTACATTTTTAAGTGCTAGGAGTGTAGCTCTATGGTGGAACCCTTGTCTAGCATGTATAATGCCTTGGGTTCCATCCTCAGCACCACCAAATAATAAAATAAGATAAAATAAAGTAAGCCACCATTGTATTTAAAAAGTGTTAGTGCTTCCGAGGAAGGAGTAATAAATATTAATATGCTTTTATATGGCTAGATTTCTGGAATGATGCATAAGAAACTGTTAACAGCAGCATCCTCTGAGAAAGAAAATGGAGTAGGACAGGATGAGAAGGAATACGATGTATTTTTTTCACTGTTTATCCTTGACTGTTTCAATTTTTAGAACTATGCATCTTAGCTCCCCCCAAAATAAAAATCTCAATAGCACTAATTTACACAACCATGTCCCTTTCATCACTTTGCTTTTCTCTGTCATGTTATTGCAGGCATGTAAATGTAAGAAATTTCTTCATTTTCTTGGGAAACAGCAAAGTGACCGAGTGAACCAGGAGTGCCAGACTCAGGCCCACGGCAGCTCATCCCCGCACGGGGTGGCACATGTCCATCCAGCACAGGTGAGCACGAGAACTGCAAGCTCAGCCGCCCTCCGGACATGGGGTTATGGTGCATTGATTTCCTGCACTCAGCTGGCCTGGTTGCTTTCGGGCTCATCCTGGATGCTGGGAAAAATCTGCAGAGTTCAAGACAACTTTGATAACAAGAGAAGCAGGAAAATTGATGGGGGGGAACCAGTCAGTGTGATGAATAGGCTGGGCCAGAACAGCAGGTGACGGATATGCAGATGCAAGACTGGCAGGGAAGGAAGACGGTCCGCGCACAACAGATGGATGGAGATGCTCAATCATCCTCAGGAACAAGCACGGCTGCTGCACAGCCCGGGCTGCTCGGCCCGGGCTCCTCACTCACCTGCAGGAATGCAGGGCAGAGCCTGGGTAGGAGCAGGAAGTAGGGGGGAAATGCCACCCTACTGCAAGCTGGACTTCAGGCCAACTGCCAGTGGCCTTTCTCTCACTTGCCCTCTTCCTCCAGCTCCAAAGCCATGCCCACTTTGTCTGTCTGGGCAGCTCACTTTCCCAAGAAGGGATTTTAGGGCCAGAGTGACCTGTTTTCCCCAGACTGAGGGGCCATACAGGTAGTTCAGTGTAAAACCAAACAGCACTAGGCAAACTAGAATTGTTGGCCACACGCTTCTTGCCCACTGGCCTCTCTGTTTCCTCTTCTTCGGAGTCAGCGACAGAGATCCTAGACCAGTGATGGCAAACCTTTTATTGCTTTCAATGATAATAAACAGCCAGCTGTGGCACGTGTACCATAGGTTCACCACCACTGTCCTAGACCAACCTGTGTGGATCAAACTCACAGCTGAAGTGAAGTCCTTGGGTAAGTCTACTTGCCTCTCATGCATCTAAGACTAACAGGTAAGACCAAAACAAAGCAAAAAAGAACTCACTCCACTGCTTTCTCTCAAAATGGGTGTATGTTTTAAAATGCCCTTGATAAACTGGGCCTCACAGCGCACACTATAATCATAGTACTTTGGGAGGCTGAGGCAGGAGGATAGCAAGTTCAAGTCCAGCCCGGACAACTTAGCAATTTAGCAAAGCCTTGTCTCAAAATGTAGAATGAAAAGGGGGCTGGGGATGTTGCAGCTCAGTATCAAGACCCTGGGTTCAATCCTGAGTATGAAAAAAAAAAGGGTACATGATATACCGGGTCCAATTACTCTTAGCAAACACACAGGCATCAATCTAAATCTTGAAGCCATAATCCAGGTATCGTTAACAAAGACTCAGGAAGGCCAGACGGCCCCTCACAGGGCCAGCACCACTCCTTCCAGCTCAACCACAGGAACTGTGGGAAAGAGGAAAAGGCTTCGGTCCAACAAGGGGTGGCTCTGGCAAGACATGCGCCCCCTGCCCCCAAGCTGTTTGCTGGACCCCAGCCCCAGGAACAAAAGCTTTGGAAAAAGACTTCTGGCTTCACTAAGACACGTTAAAGAATTAATTATAAAGCTGACGGAGAAAATTAATTTTAGAAACATAAGAGGTTACTTTTTTTTTCCTGGAGATGGGGGAGGAAACACAGTTATTTTCGTTTTTATCCTGGGGGCACAAGCTGGGAGCTGTCCAGTCGATAACCTGGCCATCAGAACAAGGTTTGTAATTAAAAGGTCAGTGACCTGGAAAGCCAGGGCCCCACTCCCAGAGCTTCTCAGTAATGATGGAGCTATTAAATTAAGACTGTTATGAAATCAATGCTAAAAAAGCTTTCATGGTAACGAGATTCCATTCAAGGACATGCAAACTACCTCATGAAATGGACGTAAATGATAAAAAAAAAAAGAAAAGTAATAAAAGAGAGTTAAATTGAAATCTGTATAAGAATTTACTCCCCCTTAAACTACCCCTGTGAGAAAAGTCCTTCACCTCTACCCTGCTCCCAAGGTTGTGCCCACCAGGCTTCTTCTTCGAGTTCAGTTCCAGCAAGGAGGCCGTTGTGCTATGGGGCTCCACTTCCAGGAACAGCGAAGAAAGGTAAGATCCGGTTTCACCTTTTAGAATGAGAAAGCAGCCGTGTGTTTTTAGTTTTTCTCTTTTCCATTCCCATCCCTCACCCCGTGACCATTTATTAGATGAAAGTGAAAACAGCCCTTTACTTACATACTTCGGAAGAGCACAGTAAGTAAAAGTGTCAGCCAGCACCACCCTGGCCCCACTCTACAGGATTATGCAGAAAAACACAGACGTTCATGTTTTTCCTAGAAGCCTGCTTTGCAATGGATACAGTAGGAGCAGTCAACAGACAACTCTATCCCCTGCCCTACTCATCCTCCTTCTGCCCCTGCAAACAGATATCACTTTTACCTGCTTGTACTCAACCTGCTAAACATGTCTGGAAGCAGGCTGCATCCCACATTTTGTGGTTGGAGAAGGTGTCAAATTAACCTAAGTCTACTGACAATTTCCAAGCCTCTAACTTTCTACGCTGATTCCAGTGCTGTTTTTCAGTTACTCTAGCTTGCTGGATTGCAGCCTGATTACAGCCCCAGATACGATGCCTGCCTGGCAAGAACTGCTTCTATATATAGACCAGTTCTATGAGGGCTTAAACCCCACACACAGGCCAATCATCATCGTGTGTGGCTGACTGCAGTTGACGTGTCCTCTACAGAATCAAGCGCTTGGAAGGAAAACAAAACCATTCATCCTGATACTCTGAAGGTGAACAGCTGCTTTTCTCTTTCATCCAAAAAATTCCCAATAAAAGGAAGAAATGCTGTAAATTATACAAAATGGCAGTACAAACTTCAAAGAAAATGATAAATGATTCTAATAACTTCATGTTTCTCATTAATGACTCCATATTCACACTTTAAAGCATCCAAAAGAGATCTCAAAACAAAATCCCTGAAAACCTAAACAAGGCAGACCTTTGCAAATCAATGCCCTACAGTCCCCAGCCCTCGCATGCTCTGCTGCCCACTACAATCAGAGAGCACAACACTTAACCTGTCAGGGACAGGCAGGACACAGTCCCTGCTCCAGGCTGCGGTTTCACAATAACACGAACTCAGCTGATGCGCCTAAAGTAACCCTCATTTTCCATTGAACTGACATGTACTACAGGGACCTCAATTTCTGTATTAAATATTAAATAATATTAAAAGAAAAACAAAATTGGATTTCCCTTTTCAGGAAAGAGATGTTTATTAAAAAAAAAGAAAAGTCAAGATTATAATTCAAGTCAGTGCTCCACTGCAATTCCCTGAAGTGACATTTGCTAGGAAAAGCAGCTGGGAGCTCTCCCCAAACCAGAGCCTCGAACCCTCCACGGCCACGACCCTGTGGGGAGATTGGGAGTGTGGACGCCACAGCAATCCCTCCAGCCTGCAGGAGTCCGCGCTCCTCCCCTTCCCTTCGGCAGCCACCATTAGGATCGGACGGCATAGGTGCTCCTCACTCAGCCACCATCAGAAATGGGCCAAGCTATGTAATCGTGCAAGCCTGACCCAAGGACCAGTGGAAATTTAAAAAGTGAAGTTTAAATCCACGAAGGGGCTTTTCTTCCCCTGATGCCCATCAAATCTTGGAATTCTCTGTCCAGAAAAGGTCCTGCCAGAAGTTACTCTACTGGGATTCAACTCGGAAATGGATAATTACCAACTGAAGCAGCATTTTAGAAGATAATGGAGATGACTGATTAGCCTCAGTGATTCCGTGTTTAAGTACGGGGTAAATTCATGTGGTTGTCTTTAGAGCAAGAAAGATAGGGGAGCGTCTGGCAGTTCTGAGCACTCAAAATTCTAAAAACACTAGTCCAAGTTAGGGAGCCACTCTACCAACAAATCCACTTCTCCTTCAGGCCCTTGCACACGCTCCACCCTCTCTGAGGCAGCTGGCATTCATCTGCCCTCCTTAAAATCAAATCCACTCTGCACTAACCTGGTCTCCGCATCCCCTCGCTCCCCACTTTCTGAGTCCCCACAGCACCTGTCAGCAGACAGACCACACTCCCCACTTTTCCACTGGTCATGCCTGCCTTCCCCCACTAGAATGGCTGCTCTCTGAGGACAGGGACTCTGTTCTATTCCTGGCAAATCCCCCACGGGCAGAGGTGGGGTGGCACAGGGTTACACACTCACTCTTGGATGAACTGATTCATCGGTTAAGTTTTTTTTTTTTTAAGAGCAGCAAATAATAATGGTGCAGAACAGTTTCCTCTCTATAGTAATTATGAGCCAAGTGACTCAAAAGAAGTATTATTTGGTACAGAGTTTCTCTCTCTCTCTCTTTTTTTTCTCTCCCTCTCCCAGTCAGGGATTTATTAAAATTAAACAGATTAGATGGAGCTCCTGATACTAAAACTGCTCAGCAAAGCCTGCGGTGGGGAAGTGCCGAGCAAACACCAGAGACATTTGTCTCTAAATTGCTCTAAATACCTTCTGCAAATGAAATTCTAACCCAGCTGCGTTTGAGAGAAAATGAGGACTAACTGGTCATTGTCGGTGGAGGAGAAGATCAGACAGTTATAATATTGCACAATATACTGGGTAAGGATCTCTCGGCAACCATAGATTTTGTCTCAGGTTACCCCGGGTAATCAGCTCAGCTTTTAGGCTCAGCTTTCTCCCGCTTCAATGCTTTGATGAGAGAGCTGAAATCCCTAAGCTTTTATGATTAATTACTCCCCATAGGTACACATATTTCAAGGAAAAACTCTTTTATGGCATGATGCTTGCAGAATGGAGAGGCCAGCCAACACACTCCAAATTTTAATAATCTCCTAATGATGGGGGGGCGGTGAGCCAACACAGCCAGCGAGCACATAGCGCCCCTCACCAACCCTGTCACAGAGACCAGCCTTGGGGCTGCTGCGCAGCAGCTGCCTGTGAATAAAATGCTTAGGCACCCTGTGCCCAAACACTGCTGGTGCGGCCAGGGAGAAGCAGGTGCAAGGACCAGGGCACCCTGGCAGCATCCCTGCAGGGCAAGCATAAGTGCACCCAAAACCACCATCACCCATTCCAGCCCAAAGTGAGGGAAACACCACAATTCTGAGGCCAACATTTCAGTTTTTACAGAAAAAAAAGAATTTTGTTTTGAGGAAAGGATTCCCCCACACACACCCGTGTAATATAAAGGCCTTTAAACAACTTTCTAGATTGCTATGAAATTAAAGAGTTCCAAGAATAAAAGGTCTAGTTTCTTTTTTGGTTGGTTAATTGTTTTCACTTTACCAAAAAAAAAAAAAAAGAAAGAAAAGAAAAGAAAAGGAAAGAAAATGTCCTAAATTCCAACAGAACTAAAATAGACTGTGCCTGCTTCAGACACTAAATTTGTCAGGATCATTTTATCAGCGCATCCAGAAATACCATAAAACCAGTAATTTACCACTTGAATCTGTAAATCAGATGACCCCAGGCCTGACCTTAAGCTGACCTTGTTTAGTCATCTCACTTCCCTTGTCCTTTGCACCTTTCTTCCGCATTCTTTACTGAAGCAGGTGGCCTCCTTGCCTGAAGCCAGTCATCCTGCAGCTAGGGTCAGTGACACAAGAAAGAACCACAAAGCAGAAGTCCTCCACACGCTTATCCAGAGGGCAATGCTGCTGCTGAACACAGCTTTTGCCGTGATGTCTTTGGCCTTCTAGCTGCTGTGATGTCCTTGGCCTCTCCGTTCCATTGTTAGAAAGGAAACTAGCACTTGGATTTGGGGATGTGTGTCACCCATCCCCAGGCCCCACAACCCCACACTTGTGCACAACAGTGGAAGATCTCGGCTGTGCTCAGCGCCCGCCGTGTGCTCTGTGGCTTCCTCCTGCCCCGTCCCCAGCCCGGCTGTGCAGTCATGAGAACCTGTACCTTTCTTCTTAAGGAATGCTCTCCTGGTCGCAAGGGGGCTCTGGCGGACCCGGGAATTCTGTAGAAACTTCACTGCTGTGGCAATCTGGTGAGTAAGATAAAACAGAAAAGAGTAAGCTTCAACAGTTTGGATTTCAAGATGAAAAATTCTGAGGTCCCTGGGCCCTAGGCACAAGTGTACACTGCGGTCAAATGTTTGGCTGTTTCTTAAATTTCATCTCCGCCTAAATGCAAGACTCGATTACTTCGCAGTCTTCGATGGTTTTTGGTTTTGACTCTTCCATCTGAGTCCCTCAAATCTAATGCCTGAAACTGAGCTTTGCAGACCTGCAAGGAGCTGTTCCTATGTCCTCTCCCTGAGCTGCCCCTTCAGCCATGCTCACGCAGTCCACGCCCTTGTGCTGCGCATGCCTTCTTCCTGGAGGGCCTCCTTTCCTGCCTCAACCCCCTGCGTGTTACACACATATACACACTCCACGGTGCAGCCCTTTATAGCCAGTTCTGACTCCTCGGGACCTTCCTTACATAAGCAAGCCATCCCCGATCTCCTCATTCTCTGCAACTCCTCAATGCTGCCGTTGTACCATGTAATTGAAGGCATAATTACACTGCCTTCCAGCGAGCAGGCAGCCTCCCCGGCTACACTGCATGCGACTGAGGAGAGACCACGCACCCGCTCAGAGCCTGGCAAAGTGCTGAGCGTCCACAGGCCACAGAAAGGGAATGTGTAAGAGACAACACATATGCTCTGTCACAACAGTCCCACCCATGAATTCTGAGGAGCC
This sequence comes from Dolichotis patagonum, assembly GCA_004027295.1. Classification (NCBI taxonomy): domain Eukaryota; kingdom Metazoa; phylum Chordata; class Mammalia; order Rodentia; family Caviidae; genus Dolichotis; species Dolichotis patagonum. The sequence goes on from PVJX010001841.1 coordinate 64,192, forward strand.
TTTGAAGGGCAAAGTTGGGGATTCCCTGATGTAAGCTGCCAGACTAACAGATTATCCATTACCTCTGGTAATGAATATTATTTAATGAAATCTTCATATCTATAAACAAGCTGAGGAGGGGATGGAAAGGAAACTGCTAATAGCATTAACCTCTGCGTCACTTGGCACATGCAAGGCCTGGGTTCACACTCTGCTTGTCTGCTCCCGTTCCCAGATGCTGGTCTTGCTAACCAGAGGCGCCCACCTGCCTCAGGTGGGGGAGCAGGACTATCTGAATGAGCGGCGCTATTCACCAAAACCAAAAGCACCGTGTGGTCTCCTGTCCCAGGCCCTACAGTTAGTTCACTTGTGAGCTGCTGAAAACAGACATTTTGGGGCCTGCCACCCAATGACACACCAGTGCCTCTGAAAGTCAAGCCCAGTTCCCTGTGGGTCACAAGCTGCCCTCCAAAGCCGCAGACAGCACTGACAAATGACACAAGCTCCAGTGAGGACCAACCATCTCGAGCTAAGGAATAGCCAGCCTGGAGCTTCCAGAACCCCAAAACTACCTATCGCCCCTTAGTTCCTCAACCAGATCACCGCAAGCTGCATCAAAAAACAAGAAAAACTGAACCATTATCCAAAACACTGATGCGTTTTGATGAAGAGATGGAGGGATGAGAGATAGAAAGGAAAGGGAATGAGTAGAGGAGGGAAATAAGGCAAGAGGAGACAAAACACAAGTGGGCAAAAAAATAAATTTCAAAAAAGGAAAGAAGGGAAAAATAAAACCCAAAGGAAGAGAGGTGCATGCTCTGGAAATGGAAGGGAGAGGCGGTACACATTCAGGTCCCATGGGTTCAACACCAATCTGCACTGCTCAGATGGTTCTGGGATAATTGTTCTTCACCTGGAGGAAAAATGCTCCTAAAACACACAAGAAAATGACAGGATTGGCACCATGCGGCAGTCTCTGTGGCTGCACTGTGTACTCCAGGTGTCGGAGGAAATGTGGATGAACAGGTCTTAGGCAGGAGATGCAAATAGCTCCCATCATCCACCCACATAGAAGCCTTTCCCGCATCCTTCCAAAATTTCCCATGACAGAGAAAGAAAACAAAATCCCACCACTAAAATGCACAGGTTTCACCTTGCTTTTTTAATATAGTCCTTGGTATATGCATTTCTGGTCAGAGAGCAAAGTTCTGATGGGTTTAATGGTGCACTCAATGCAGTGCTTGGTGCATTCCATCAATTTTTTTTTTTAAAATTGCATCTCTTATTTCTTTAAATACATTAATCAGCCTAGTGTAGGCAAAACGGATCCATCGGACAATGCAATAAACATGAATTATCATCTATCCAACACGCATAATGGCTTAAAAATACATAATAGCAGGTGTAGTTTAAATGATTAGTTATTACACCTGTGGTGGGTCTGATTCAATTGGGAAAAATCATCTTTAATAGGTTAAAAGGTTTAGATCACCATGCTTTCCTTAAAGTGGCTGCAGAGAGGGAATGATGGAGTGCTCTGTCATTAGTAATTCATTTAAGAAAAACGTGGGGGATATAGCAAAGAACAGCATAAACGAGTGAATCCAATTTAAACATCAGGTAAAGTAGAAAACACCTTTTAAAAAAGCAAGATAAATGAATTTGGAAGGGAGATGAAATTGACGTATTTATTTTAACGGGAATTTGACAAAGTCCCGGCACACTTCAAACTTGCAAAAATATGAACAATTTCTTTTAAAGTTTCCATTCACTAATTTCAAGTCATATAAAATAATACTGCCAAACACCTATGTAAAGTGTATCTGGGGCTTGTTTATGTTCCTCTTGATCTTTGTCTGAAAATGCAGGCGACAGGCAAATCACATATTTAACAGCATCAGTATCACTACTCCAGATGCAAAAATATAAAGCACCCAAACTAACAGCCTCAACATAATGTGCTGAATAAGAAAGACACCCAGATAAGCGGCTACATGTAAGTGTGAGCCTATGAAAACCTCTCTCCTCATTTCACTAATTATTCTTCCAGCTACTCCTCACTTTTCTCCTCCCTCCCCACAGGCACTGGCCCTACAGTGGAAGGGGTAAGGGCCTGTCCCACCCATGGTTTTATAGCCCTATGATTCATACATCGACAGTAAAAGATTTCCCAAAACTCCTTACCTATAGTGCAAAGATTTTCACCCACTGAGTAACTGACAGGGCGCTCACTTTGGGCGTTTTACCCGCCTATTGTTGGACACTTTTCATTAACTTCATGAAGCAATTCAACTGACTTTCCCCTGCAGAGGTCCAACGCACACAACACACTTTTGTTGGATTCAATGATGGGGTGCTGCAGCCTGTCCTGTGTTATGGTTTGATTTTCTAATTAGAAGATGAATGTGACTATTCATGGGTTATATTTGCGCCCAACTAAATTACATAAATTCAGGCCAAATCTTCCGCCTCAATGTCAAAGATGTAAAACGGAGACAGGAACTTTATTGCACATGTTGTGGGAGTGCAGCAAACCAGGGAAAATTCTGGTGCAAGGCTCCCAATGTTGAGCCGTTGTTGAGCCACTCATGGCGGAGTCCGTGATAAATATGGAATTGCCTTTTCTCTCCCCTTCTCCTGCACTGATTGAGTTCTTAATGAATTCACCTCAAATTACCAGTAGCTAGTTTAATAAAAATACAGATGACAAACTCAGAAGAAAACAGAAGCAAAGTTTCTCACTCTCCATAATCCCTCTGGCCCAATCATCCAGCTTCCTGCCCACCCCAGGCAAAATAAACCAACCATGCTGCCATCAACTACACAATTTTAAGGAAATTAGCTAATTTTCACTGGTTATCACATTAGAGGTGGAGGAAAAACCAAAGTGGAAAGGAGAGCAGTATATGCTTTGCCATCTCGTAATCTAACTATAGTTATACTGAGACCCTGCCAACAACTTGGAAAAAGAAGGGGGGACTTCAGGTCAAAAAACACCTTTGGCTCCAAGATGATTGGCCTACTGAGAGAGATTTGTGTTTGAAAGACCAGGATTTGTAACTGTATAAATCAGTGGAGCACAGTGTATTCAGGGGTTATCTGCTGTGAACTACACACTGTTAAATGCATTGTGTGGGGCAAGTAATCCCTAGTGGGAAGAATCCAGGTTTCTGACAGTCTTCATTGAAGAGACGCTTCCTATGTATTTTCCATTCTCCTACAAAAGACCTGCACACTGTAATCTTCAGAGTGCACACTTTATTTTCTGTGCAAGGGGGACGGGAGAACAGAACCTGCCTAATAACGAACGTGGGGTTTGAGGGAGCTTAGCACTTTGCACCTGACATGTAAACCTGATGCATTGTCTCCAGTGACACCTATTTGGAATGCCACCAATTCCAGCACTCCTGTGTACTATATACACATCTATCTCCTAAAATGTGAGCATTCATTAGCCATTTTAAAATATTAAAAATATTCAAAAATTAATGGCACTAACAAGCCAAGCCAAGTCCTTTTTATCCCAGAGTAATCACAACTAGAGGGCAAGGGGAAACAGCCAGTACTTGGGTCTGAAACCCCACTCCAGTGCTGCCACTGCGTGCTGCTCAGAAGATTAAATTGCCTGTGAAAGGTTGCTCCACTCCTGCTCTAAAGTAGATACCCAGAATCCTGTTAATAAGCGTTAGACCAAAGCCAACTCAAGTTTTAACAAGGGCTGACTTTAAAAGTCAGGCAGTGCTGCAAAGGAAAGAACTGTCTTGCAGCAGAAATGTTGCGTTTTAGTAAGAAATCAGTACTCTGTCAGGAGTTCCTTGACAAATATGGTCATTGGTGGCACAAGGAAATAGTTGCAAAGCAGCTGTTAATCAGAGAAACACATCGTGGAACGCTGATGCTAGCACTCATGAAAAAATGCAACGGGCTAATTATGAAGCTATATATCTCACTAAAGAGGCCACGTTCCTTGAGATTCCAGGCAGAGCACTCTCAGATCCAGGGTCCTAGGACAGCATAATTCTGATTTTCTACAGCCAGAGTCCTCTCTGATCTACCATTTACAAGCCAGGGCACACCGTTTCTCTCTACTAGGGCACACTCTAGGAGGGAGGGAAGGAAGCAGTGCAGCCACAAGCCACATTCCAAGATGTTGCATGAATATGTCCGGAAGGTGACACCCTAAAGTAGGAGGCAAATCCTTGAGCATGCGAAAGAAAGGCAATGCTGGAGTCACACTCAACTGTGGCAGGAAGGCAGATGTGTGTGACAGTCAATAGAGGGGCACTGCCCCTCCCCCATGCCAAAATGGTAAGAAAGAATAAAGAGCAGCAGCAATAATCAAAAAATTAGAGATAACTGGTTTTGAAATCTCAGAGAGAGGAAGGGAGCTTCTAGAAGGCTGCTCTCTGAGGGTGAAATCCAACTCAGGGAAGCCAAGGGTCTCAGGGCCAGGTAAAAAGAGAAAGTTAACATGCAGATGAAGGCTCGGTTGGCCAAAATTCAGTATGATCCCTGCAAGGACGAGAAGGAATCGGCTCCCCAAAACCAGACTAGTGGGAGCGGGGCGGCACGCTTGGAGCAAAACTACTGGAATGGCAAGAGGAGAATAACCTTGAGGTGGACAGGCGGCTCCGGCAGCCAAGCACAGAGCCAAAGTGCCCCCTAGCCGGAGCCGGCGGAGGCACAGGCCACAGGCGGCCGCTCCGCTAACTCACACAGCCCAAATTAAGTGTTTTCACTCAGGGAAAATGAAATGTTTTGCAAGATGAAACAGAATGAAAATTGAGGTTTTAGGTAATTACTAGTTGGCATTTACATATCACGGGCTGGTTCAACACCTATTCATTTTCCTCTTTTATTTTCAATTTTTTAAAATTGCTCATTAAAAATGAACAGATGACAGTGACAGGATTTTTTTTTTTTTGTACTCTTTCCCCCTCTCTGGGGGTTACAAAATCAAGAAGTACCTTTTAGTCCATTTATCTACAATTAACACACACCGAGGTATGTTCCATTTAGATTAAGGAGGAGGAGATGGAGAAGGGAACATCCACGAAAATCACAAGTTCAAAACGGAAGACGGTGAGTTGCACTGAGCTCTCCATGCATCTGGGAGGAGTGCGCTCCAGGGCCCTGGCACTTGAGGAGTTAAAGGAAAGAGCCTCTCTTTCAACTGGAATTTCCTGGTTTGGGTTATTGTGTCCTTCCCATTGTTGATTTGGGTTACAACCCTATACTAATTAAGCTTGTGGGCCCTAATTTCCTTTGTTTTACTTTCCTCTGTCCTTTTGTTTTTCACATTAAAGAAATAAAATACCTCTGGCTGAAGCACACAAAGAGTTGACATGATAGAACATAATATATTTTAGGGTCTATTGTGTAAATCTGTATTTAGGGAATTCTAAAGCATGCATTATTGACCTTACTCTCTCTTCAAATATTCTGATGGATGAAGTAAAAGCCTTTATGAAAAGTAGCAACTTCATGAGTGCAAAAACCACCTTTCAAAGTGAAATATCTCTGCCATCTGAATTTTTTTCTTGGCCCTAGTTAAAAATATTGCATGAATGGCTTGCCAGAATGTTATTGTTTTGTTATTTTACTAAAGCAGTTCTTCCAGAAATGTATGTATAAATAAAAAGCATCTTAAACCATCATGCACTAATATCAGATGATGATAACCTTGAGGGTGACTTCGGTGAGGCTTTCCTGTGAGCCAAGGACTCTGGGTGCCACCTTCCAGCCCAAAGGGAGCTGCAGAGCTTGGGGCCGAGCTGGCGCTGCAGATGCTGCACTCAACTGTGACTCCGCTGCAGAACGAGCTGAAGAATACTTCGCTTGCGGAGAGGAAATGAAAATACTTGCTTCTGGGTTGAAAAGATCAAAGTTCCTTTTTAGGAAAGGTTGAGAAGGAAAAGATTTTCTCCTTCAGGGAGAAAGAAAAGCAAATTTAAATGCCTTGTCCCCATGCATCCCCACCTGAATTTAGATAGCAGCCCCTCTAATTTTTGATGCAACCAACAAAGCAGTTACCCAAAGAAGGGAGAAAAAAAGGATGACATTTGCCTTTTCCTTGGCTTTGAAATCCAACTGGCAGCAAATTGTTTGAAGTCCTGTTTAGAGAAGAAACTGTAATAGCCTCCATACTGAAAAGAGGAGGAAAATGCCATTATACACGGATCACAGTAGCAGTGACCTCAGTGCAGAAGGCAAATGAGCTGGCTGCAAGCCGGAGGTTCGGCTAGCATGCCAGGAACAGAAATGCAAGGTCTGTGTGCCAGAGTCCAGCAGCAAGGATTCAGGGTGCAGTCTCAGGAGGTACCAAGAAAAGGCAAGAAGCTCAATTTCCTCACCTAGCATCTTTCCACAGCTTCTTGACTGTTCCTTCTAGGAGTCTGCCTTGGTTTTATTTTCAATATTCCTCTAATTTCCCTGTACTGTTACAGAGGAAGCACTGGGCTTCGTGTTGTAAAATTAATGAAGGTGTCAAGCTGTTGAGTTGAATCACTCCAAAGGAATGTAATGACTCAGTGTCCAAGATGCTCCCTAGGAGAACTGTGAGCTCACACGGTGACGGTGGCTGGTGACTCCAGTGCTAAAAATATGCAGCACACAGTCCCCAGGACCTTTCTAATGATACTGACTCCGAGGCTCTTTCTCTGCCACTGCATGAATTTTATGCCTTCTGAAAGTTACTTCTCCACTCCAGGAACTTCAGGTGCTCAGCAGATGCGGCCCCGCCTCAGTTCCCCCTCCTTTTGAAGTCTGGGCCAGAGGGAGACTGTGGAAGCTCTCTCTAGTCATGCACCATTGAGCTGTGTGATGATTAGGAAGGGGATGGAGAACTGCTGTGTCCTGGATAGCAGAAACCTCAAGCATTAAGTCATCACTGAGGTTAGACACTGAAGAGATAGTTATGGCGGGGGCAAGGGGCTCGCCTCTCTTAAGGGCCGGAAAGCTTCTGCTCTGAGGACAAGATGGGCTCCCGGATTCCAAAGATTACCTCTGGACAAGAGACTCTGCCTACTGTTACCCACATGCAGCACAAAATTAAAACCTCCAAGACGTCATTAAGTGTAGCCCTCTTGCCAGATAGTATACAAGAAAATTGGAGAAAGACTGACTGTTATCAAATAGATTTGAATTAAAAAAAGAACCAGCCAGCCAGATGTGTGCACATTTGCAACCCAGTACGTAGGGAGAATCAGGCAGGAGGACTGTAAGTTTGATACCTGTCTAGACGACTTAGTGAGACCCTGTGTCAAAATTAAAAATAAAAATAAAAAGGGCTCGGGACATACCTGAATAGTAGAATGCCCCCAAGTTCAATCCCTAGTACCACAAGAAAACAAACAAAAAAGATCCAGTCATAGCTTAGAAATAGTTCAAATCCAACAAACATTAAGAAAAGAACTTAAAATAACAAATGTGGGTAGCTAAAGACCAGCTTTAGCTCCACCAGGAAACAGAGGAAAATAAACAATTTAAGTCTGCTATTAACAGAAGACCACCAAGTCCTAGTTCCTGCCATTATTTGAGATTATTTATTTTATGGTATAAGGGAAAAAATAGGAGTAGGAATTCCAAAAGTATGATTCATAATAGAGTAGGCTGGCACACTTAAAAATCTTCAAATTGACAACAACATGATAGGGATTGGAAACTTACTACTCAAATGGTCAAAGGCAATCAGTTTCTCACAAGGGAAAGTCAGCAAGCAGGACAATCAGCAGAACTGGCCTGACAGCAAGTGGGGTAACAGACACCAGATGTACCACATGGTCACTTGAAACAAGCTGGTGGCCTCTGGGACAGGTGAGGAAGTATCAGAATGTTTATACATCTTTCAGAAGCCCTGAGTGAAGTTAAGGTTATGGAACTGATTTTCGTATCTGCCGTTAGACCTGTGCCCGCAGAGTCTATCTGTACTACCAAAGTGCAAATCCAGAAGAAAAACTTAGTGAGGAGATACCAGTTCAGCAGCTCCTCTGATAAACCTCAATTTGGAAATTTTCAGCTCAGCAAGGAAATCTATCACGCAGAAATAGTCTTCATAGTTTTGAACCATTCAGCATCCTTTTACTAAACATCATAAACATTCCTGTTATTCACAACCTCAGCTTCCAATAAACAAATATGTACTTTAAAAGGTTAATGATTCCACCAAGGCCCACCAGGCCCCAGCGCCATATTGGCCATGCTGCCACTGACGGGAGGGTGCCACACCCTTGAGTGATGCTCTAACCAACCAACGTAATCTAGGAGATGTCAAATGAGCATGTACTGCTCTTATAATTAATGCCAAATTTCCCCAATTCTCACGATTAAGCAAATCAGTTCTATTGTACATTCTCCTCCTCTAAATCAATGGTAATTCATTTCAAATTCCTTCCAGCTCTGTCTGGGGAAACAGAGACAGAAGTTCGCTTTTGATATCCAAAGGATTACGAATTATCATCTTGCTCTGCAACCTTCCTGATTCCCCCCAGACCCATTCATAGGATAAGGTATTTAGAAATTACAAAAATCCTTAAATGTCCTCAATTTAGCACAAGGTTCCTGAGACACTGCTCATGGTTTCCTGTTTGCTGTCCTTTCTCTCTCTTCATGCCTGTTTAAACACATGGACATGAAGTTATTAACTTTTACAAGAAAGACAAATAAAATAACGTCGAAGCAAGAACGCGGTGATGTCAGGCTGCAGCTAGCACCACTCATCTGTGGGAATCTGATTAGCGCTCGAGTGGCAGAACTACCTGGAAAAGTGCTCACAATCAAATAAAAAAATGATACCAAAACATTAACCTGATGGCTAAAAACTCCACATTTAAACAGTTAAAGTAATAAAGGAGCTTTTATTGAGTATTTTTTATATTTCATTATGCCCCAAATTGACGAGGACTCCCGGATACATTTTCTAGACTTTTGGTTCCTCAAATCAAATGCTCTCTTGGACTTTTTTTTTTTTAACTGAAAGGAAACAGTATTTCTTGTAAATTTGAATGAAAAGATTAAAGCTTCTTCTACAATATCGACATCAGCCTTGAGTGCAAACACAGCCAAACACTGTCACAAACAGAAGCAATTTGTTGGTTTATGTATTTTAATTCTGAAGCTTTTCATAAGTCATGATTTTTTTTAGATCTTACAAAAATACCAACGTTTCCTCATTTGCACACATTATGTTCATCATCTGTATGGAAGAGAACTGAGGTAGGAGAGAAGGCAGTTGGGGAGAAAGAAACCTGAGCCCAGAGTCCCACCCCAACACTAATACACCAGCAAACCCAGCTTCCCACACCCCCACTCTGTGCCTCAAATCCCTTTATTTCTCTAAACTAAGGCATTAATGCTGGGTGTGGTGACACATCCACCCCCTATTTAACTAATAATTTTATTTAAATAAGACATAAGAACTTCTATACTGAAAAAATACAAAACAGAAGCCACACACTTCCTAGTATAAAGCCATACTGTATGATAACTCAAATACTATTCAGCAGAGTACATAAAATTAAACAGTGCAACTATATAGAAAATTTAAACAATTTCTGACTGATTTCTACAACTAAATGTAGGATACCTGTGAGCTCAGCACTTCTGGGAAACTTACAAGGCAAAGCACAAGTTTTAACACATTTGGTTCAAACTTTAATATGTGCTAAGAACTAATGCACAACACAATTAATATTTAGACCCTCAGGAGAAAATAAAAGCACATGTCACTACAAATATCATACATCAGATTTCATCACTAAAATGGCATGCATCTGTAATCCTAGCACTCTGGGAGGCTGAGGCAGGAGGATGGAAGAATTCAAGCACAGCTTGAATAAATCAGTGACGTACTGAGACCCTGCCTCAAAATAAAAAAATAAATAAATAAAAGGCCTGGGGTTATACAGCAGTGCAAGGGCTGTGGGTTTAATCTCTAGTGCCACAAAAAAAAAGTGGGGAGGGGTTTAAACAGATGACCTTCAGGCCCTCTGCCTGTGCCATTTTATAATTTCTAGGTCAATTCCACAAGGTAGCCTGTGATACCCAGGCCAAGGATACAGGCTTAGGTCAAGCAAGGTCAAGAACAAGACTCAACTTTCCCCAAGGTCAGCTCGCCAAGCCCACATCCAATTCAAAAGAACGGAAAACCAACAGAGAGAAAAGAGAAGGAAAGGCAGAAGAAATTGGTGCCACCAAAAAAGAAATCATGAATTCCATGTATTTTACACATAACAAAGCTTTATTCAAACTACTTCTATTTATTTTACATACAAGCTTAGTTATCTGATGTCCAAACACAGAAGATTAAAAGCTGCAAATGAGAAAAGAGAAAGGAACCAGCTAGTACAGGGACACTCACAGAACAAAGGCATGACAACAAAAAAAGCTTAACAGCAAATGTCAAGAGAGAAACATCTATGAAGAGCAAACAAAAAATTCAAAAAGCTTATTAGTTTGGGGTCATCTAGCATCGATGAAGTCACTTAAAAGTAGTGGCAAATATACAACATATTTATATTTCAACAGGTTTTGAAAACAAAGCTACACTTACAAGACAGTGTAAACATTTACATCTAAAATGAAGACACTGAGTCATCAGGGTTAAATTATACTCCAGATACTCTGCTTCATACAGCAAGAAAGCATGGACCCACTTTGTATCGTTCTCAGGTAAAGTCTCACCCGGTTCTGTTCTGCTTTGCTGTTTTTCTATGGATCTCCACAGCCACCTGACAGTGTGGCTCTCCAGAGTGCCGTATGGGGGTGGGGCAGAGACACTGGTTCTCTTAAACTGAACAAAAACAGTTTTTACTCAAGTTAGATGAAGAAGCAGGAGGCCAAATGTTACAGAATGAATAGTGACTGCGCAGTCACCAGCTCTTCATCTACCTCGGGAACTTAGGGAGTCAAAAGGAACAAGCAAAGATGGTGCTTTCGCTATCACAGTCTGGGACAAGGAAAGAGGCCAAAAGCAACCTGCGGCCAGCTGGTCCCACTCATGACTGAGGACTCCCCTCTTCACCAACCTTGACCAATGACCAGAGCTTCTACTCGAACACTTCAACAGGGAAGTCACTTCCTTACTCTCCTAAGAGACTGTAAATTCATTTCAGGACTATTTTATTTTATTTTACTTTATTTTATTTTATGTTATTTCTAAACAAGGTCTTCCTATATTATCCAGGCTATCCAAGGTCTTCCTATATTATCCAGCCTCAAACTCTTGGGCTCAGGCAATCCTCTTGTCTCAGCTTCCTAAGTAGCTAAAATTACAGGCATGTGCCAGTGTCCAGCTAGGAGTCCTTGTTTAAAATGAACTGAAACCTAATTTCCAAAACCTTCTATCCTTTGGCCCTGTTCTCTGTAGGAGAACAATACTAACTGTTCTACTTTTTGAAACAATGCTAGGTGAGGAATTAGAATAGGCTTCTTACACAAAGCCTTCTCGCTGCCCAAGTTGTGTGATCTCTGCTCTTACACTTGGTGTCAGAGAGGCCTTGCCCTTCTGGGAGAGCCAAGGCTACACCTGTAATGTCAGGATGCATTAGCAACGATAAAGGCCACAGTAATGCAAGAGACGACTTCGCACACACGTCATTCCAGAATGGGTAAATTCAATCAAACATGGCAGTGCTTCCGACAGTGCTGTGATTACTGGGGCCAGTGCATGTGACATGGACTCACTTACTGGAAGCTGCTGGAAACAGAAAGTGAGTGCTCTGCTGGAGACTGTAATGGACAGGGTTTTTTCCAGCCCATAAGTGGTTTGGCATCTCTCTTTCCCCGGAATTACCTAGGAGTTCATTTCACATCCAAAGACGGCAAATGAGACTTCAGAAAGGTTGAAGGAATGTAAAGAGACAGGAAAAGAGGATGGTATTGCCACCCTCTATGATTCCTATGGGGAGAAAAGTAAACGCTCTCAAAGTGCTAATCAAGAATCAAAGCCAAAGGTCACCTGGCCCTAATTCTAACTCAGTCAACAACTTCTCAGAGCTACCTACCTTTCCTGTTTCTGCTTCTTCATCTGTGAAATGGAACCAGTACTGCTGGAGACTCACCAAAGTGTTACAAGGAATAATTAGCTAGCATTTATAGAATACTCTTCATCTTCAAAGTAGGATTATTAGTCTATAAAGTAGAGTAGATGAAGTTTGAAAAATCTTTTAAAAATCTAAAATAAAGCATGCAATCAAGTTCTAAACAGCAGTATCAGCTGGTTCATCCTGCAGCAGCCAGAGCCTTGGCCTCCACAGACACTCCCCCACCTGGCTGCACTCCCTCCACTCAGCTGCACTCCCCCCACCCAACTGTACCTGCAGCCTGAGACAAAAGGTATCAAAACTTCTTCTCAGAGAAATGGCAGGAGAAAGAAATGGTTAGAGGAAAGGCACAGCAGAAAAATGAGAAAACGAGGCGAGAGAAGGAGAGGAAAAATGAAAGAAATTATCAGGCAAAAAAAAGAAATGATCAGAAAAGAGCAAGAAATGGAGAAGAGATAAAGAATCTCATCCATTAGAAAAGCAAAAACAGGAAAAGAGGAAGAAAGAAAAAAACCAAAAGACAGGGAAAACTTCACAAAGGGAACATTTTTCCTGTTTTTCAAAGAAAAAGGCCAAAAGGAAAAGTAAAACATTTTAAATGGTGGTATGTGGACAAAGAGCAGAGAATAGAAACACTGAAGATAAAGCTTTCGAGAGAATGTTCTGGAAACCAGAAGGCTGGAAGACAAATCATTAGCAAGTCCATAGTGCGTCTACAGTGATACTGTGTGGATCAATTCATTTAACGCTGCCCTGTACATTTACAGAAAAGTACCTCTGATATAATAAAGGCTCATAAACACGCAGAAATTGGGTTAGACCCGTTTCGAATTCCTGCCAAACAATGGTTCAGAAAAATGAAGCTCTATTTTAATTAGCTGGATTCACGAGTGATTTGATAACAGCAGATGCTGTCTGGATGCTTTCAGCTTGATGGGCTCCACATACATGAACTTAGAGTGGTTTGATGCAATTAGGTGTTTCTTTCTGCTCCAACATGCCAGGTCCAAGGACCTGAGCCTGTGTGCACCCCTGATGTTACTATATTTATCTGCACACTGATGTTTCACACTGCAAAGATGAGGGAGGTGATCACACAGATAAACACAAGAGCAGTTTTTAAAAGTCACTGGTGGGCAGAGGGAATACTCTCGCAATAAACACTCTTTCCGCTGGGAAAAGAAAAGTTGGGCAGCTGTGTGAGGGAAAGCATGGAAGGCACTGTGTAGAGAATCATTCAATGTCTGAGCTGAAACACGACAAACTGCGCACTTACAATTTTGCAATTCCAGTCCAGTGTACAGCAAAGGATTAGTGTAACTAAAGCATAGCCCAACCTGGGACTAAGTGGCCTTCAAAATGTTCTTTGTAATCAGGCATCCTATTATAAACCCAGAGCACCATTCCCGAGACAGGCGATGGGATTCAGGATCGCAACCCTGAAGTCCAAGTATTTTCACCAGGTGCTTTCAAGCTGGACACCTCGCTGGCCCCCTCTCCCTATTAAGCACTCTCCCTTCCAAAGAGGGTTCTGCTTGCTTTTCCCAAGCAGACCACTTAGCGCAGCACCACCCATTCGCACACAGCACCAACAGGACCTTCAGAGAGCACGGCAGCTTCCAGCACTGGGATGTGGCTAATAGGAGGACCTGATCGGTTAATTATCTGTCAGTTTGTCATGCTGGGCGGAGACGGGGAGGATGGCAGAGTGGGGTGCTGGGAGAAGCACCACACATTGTGCTCTTCTTCCTGAAATTCTGAATTAGGCATCTGAAATCGTTCACCCCATCAGAGGACATGCAACACAGAGGGTAGAGAAGACCAGGACTTTGGCTGATTCCTGGAAGAAAGGGGCACCTGAACCCCACCACTGCAACTAGCACACAGGAGAAACACACACACTTCACTTTCTCCTGGAGAGGAGAAAGCGGACACAAGGACCTTCACACCATCTCCCCTTTGCCGGCGCTAACAAGCTCAGCGCTGTAAATCAAAGATGAAACCCTTGTGCCAGGAAGTGACGGGGAGGCATTTCTTCTGCAAAGGGCCCGGACACGCTGGCTGTGTAGGAACCAGCATTTCAGGGCAGCGTTTGGTAGGCAAGGGGCCCTGTGCCGGCAAGTGAAGGAAAAATATATATTTATTATATATAGAAAGCCTCCTTCTTCAAAAGTTATTTATTTCATGAAACCACTCTGCTAAATAGAGGTTTCAATCTAATGGAATCACAATCTGCATATTGTAAATGCTCCAAGTAAGGGTCTTTGAGACTCATTCTGTTCAGTTCAGGGATTCACTAGCAGATTTACCAATACGTGCAGAGACAGGAATGCAAGAAGAATACAAAGGATCATCCCTAAAACACATATTGTTTTAGCCCCTGGCAGAGGGTCTGGGATGCAAAATGGGATGGTGCTAGTAATACCCAAAAGGACACAAAAACAAGAAGCCAACAGGCACTCAGGAGGCTGAGACAAGAAGATTGCTGTGAGTTCGAGGCCAGTGTGAACTACATCACAGCAAGACCCGGTAAAAAAAGAAAAGATAAGATAAGAAAGAGCAAAAGCCAGAAAGGGGCGTCCTATAGCATGAGGTCTGTCTGTAGGCAGTGTGTGGGATGGTCAGGAGCGGCCTACCCGCCACTAGTTTCTTCTTCCCTTCCGGGAACGCAGGCAATTGAGCCCCTACCCATGTGACTCTCACTCTTCCTGCTCCTTCACATCCAATTAGCCTCAGTTAATTAACAGAAATGCAAATAGTCCCAGACCAAAATAATGGTTGTTGACAGAAGAAAAAAGGGCCATAGGAAAAAAAAAATTTTTTTAAGACAGGGTCTCCCTATGCAGTTCAGAATGGTCTTGGGCTCACTTTGTAGCCCAGGCTGGTCTTGAACTTGCAACAATCCTCCTGCCTCAGCCCCTCGAGCGCTAGGATTACAGGCTTATATCACCACACCCTGGCCTAAAAGTTTTTTTTCTTAAAGCATTAGAGAGAAAGCACTCAAAGCAAAAGGTCATCCTACAAACAACGGAGGAAATGAGAAAGAAAAGGGACAGGTTAGGACTTCCCATAAAGATCTGAGAATATCTAGGGTCACACGGAAAAGTGATCTAGGACAGAAGAGGAGACACTCAAAAATAGAGACCAAGATTCTAGAATTCAACATTTGCCTGGGATTGACTTAGCTCCCTACACTACATGTAATTTGTGGTCCTGCTTCCTGCTCAACTCACTCAAGAAATTAGTTAATTTTTTTCAAACACTGTCTCCCAGTGCCTAAAGATATCCCTGCTTCCATTGTGACTGAGCGTCTTTGCCCTCCATACACTCTTAATAATATCACCAGCCACTTCCACTGCAGTGTGACCTTCATCAAGAAAAAAAAAAGAGGTCAGGCTTCCCATTCGGCAAAAAAAAAAAGAAAGAAGAAAGAAAGAGATAGAAAGAATAAATATGAATTTAAAGGGGAATTCTGCCAAAACCCAAACCTCCCAAATCTGGTTCAGCCACATTCTTGCCCACAACCTGTACTTCTTGGTACCTCCCTACATTTTTCAAAATGCAGCTGCACAGACCTCTTAAAATTCAGATTTCTAGCACCTCTAATTACAGGCCTCTTGAGCCAGGCTTCTTTAATTAATGAACCTGACTCTTCTCTCTTCAAAGGAAATCTGCATATGGGATATATCACAGGGTGGGCTGCCCCTGGTCAGTGCTATCTGATCACTGCTTGATGGTGGCCAGCACTCTGCACCCCGAACACCAGGGAAGACGCCCCACCCACGGCCCAGTTCAACCCAACCCCATCTGGCACGAGGCAACTGTGAAGTTAAGACCATAAAACATAGGGCTGGGGATTTAGCTCAGTGGCTTAAGTGCCTGCCCGAGGTCATGAGTTCGATCCCCGGTACAAAAAAAAAAAAAAAAAAAACACCATAAAACATTTCTTGGAACTTAAGTGGCAGAAAAGAAGTTTAAACTTTGCTGGATGTGACCAGCAAAATCCAAAGAGAATTTTGGTTCTCCCTGGTTTGTGTGCATCCCAACTTATTTTGTCCTCTCTGCCAGGATGAGCATGGACAGCAGGCAGGAAAGACAGTCCCTGGTCCCAAGGGAGGAGACCTGTGATTTGTGAACATTGGGGAAGATGCAAATGCAACAGACCTGCAGCCAACAGCTACCCACAGGCTGAAATAAAACTAGTTAGAAAGGCACTGTCACCTTAAAACAGGTGAAGAAGGGTTTGGGAAGCAAAACCATTGTTCAGCAGAGCTGGAAGAAGTCAAGGACAGAGCAAGGATGACATGCTGTCCTCAGGGTCTGCTCCTAGGACCCCTCACAGGCTGTAAACTGTGGGCTTCTCCAAACCAATACCTGACCTCCCGCCTCAGAGAACTGGTTTTCCTCCTGGCTGTCCTGGGCCATAGGCCTGATCTGTTTCCATCCGCTGCACAGGCCCCAGCTCAGCCTATAGCTGCTCTGCTCAAAGTGGTTGTAAGCTGGCTTGGAACCATGATTATCTGGGAAAGCAAACAACCACGATTATCTGGGAAAGCAAACTATCTTTGGCCACAACAAAGACTGGAAATGGTTGCACACAAAGTCACAGAGGCCAGAACAGACAAGGTCTGGGTCAAATCAAGAAGATCCCAGGTAAAGCTTCACACAGTACATGTGAGAAGCAGTGAAAAACTCCAACAGATCGGGTAATAATGAAAACAGGTTTTGTTCTGTCATTAGCAGCTGAACACCATTTCTCAAGGGTCCCACAGCAAACCCAAAGGGACAACATTCACACGACTGACCAAATAAACACACCTCTTCCACAAAGAGAGAAAAAGTTTTCAGAATATGCATCTAGTAGTAACACCTTTTCAACAGCTCTCTCAGTTTCTAATCTATGACTGGGCTATAAATGCAGACTTGAGGGGCTGGGGATTTAGCTGAGTGGCATAAGCGCCTGCCTGGCAAGTGCAAGGTCGTGAGTTCGATTCCCAGTACCCCCCCCCCAAATGCAGACTTGGAAACTAGCAGAGAACAGCACTAGGTTTAAACATGAAAACAAGGCACACGGCCTTGGCCTCTTAGGTCTTCCCACGGTATTTCACAGTGCACATATGAAAAACTGAATGAGGTCATTCAGAATTCTGCCAGAAGCCAGATGCTGAGACACACATCTGTTATCCCAACACTCAGGAGGATTACCTAGAGTTTGAGGCCAGCCTGGACTATAGAATGAGACTCTGTCTCAAAAGAAAAAAAAATATGTGCCAGAAAAGGGATTTCAATGTTTTAGTGAGCTTCAGCTACTATAACTGAGGGGGGAGCAGCTAAAAGTAACATTATTCATTCTATCCTATGGTTAAATCCGCAAATCAAAGCAAGGTATGTTCACTGACCACTGAGTCTAACTCACCTGTCTTGCTTCCTGGCATGGCTACCTGCCACTGTTATGCCCAATGCCCAGGGGCTAATACAGGCTATCATTTCTGCTCTCCCTTTAGATCCGGTCTCCAATTTTATTAGCATGCTGCAACCTGGACCTGCTGACCACAGTCACTGAGACACAACGGACTGATTATAAGAAGAAACCACTTCCTTTTTCCTAAATCACAAGCAGCCAGAGCTGGCTGAAAGATTTTTCATTTTGGCTTGGTTTTCCAACCAAGACATTCACAAAGTTCATGGTTTTTTGAAGTGGAAGCATTTAATTTTCTAACAAACAAGTAGAAGCACAGGACAAGCACATTCAGAATTGAGGATGAAACTTGGGATATGCAAAAATAAGGTGCAGGAAGTAGCTGAGGTCAGGAATGTCCAGGGATTCTTGGCACAGGAGGCCAGATCGTGGGCCAGGCACTCTCCTTTCAGGGTGTCTCAAGGGGAAATCACCCATCGATCCAGGACCCGGCGTTCTAGGACCAATCCCTTACCTCAGAACAGCCTTTGCCTCAAATTCCTGCTTGCGCTTTAATGTTTAAATTATTAAATGCATTAATGTATTTACATTATTCAAGTCTTATGTGCATTTTTCTAAGATAATTTATGTATAAGAGTTTGAATGTCCATGACTGTTAATGTCTACAACCCTTCCTGTTCATTATTGATTCTGGAAGAAAAAAAAAAGTCAGAGTTTTAATGCCTTATTTTTAATGTATTAAGAGTCTGAATAAGTGCATTCTCTTTTTTCTTTTGTAATTTCATAATTTAAGTAGTGCATTTATTAAACTGACACAGTATGAATTGTGGTGAAGCCTGGCACGGCTCCACACTGCTAAGCAGCCCGCTCCTCTGCTCCTGTGCGACCAGGCGGCAGCGCGCTCTCAGCACTCTTGCCACCTCCTTGAGGACCCGCGGCAGGGGACTGGCAAGGGCTTGCCCAATTCCTGCTCCTGGAAGGGCACTCTCTGCTTCCTTTTCACGTTCTTGCCTGAATCCGCTCTCCCTGCTCCCCAGGCTTTCAAAATACCAGTGAGTGCATTAGAGGCACCGGCCTTCTCCCATCCGGAAGTCCTCCTCTGGATGCTCCTCATCTGGATGCGCTGCAGGGTTATATCCAAACAGAGCTCGCAATCAGCACACAATTTTCAAGAACAATAAACATGCTAGAAGCTTAGCATAGCAAAAACAAGCAAACAAAACAACTGCTTTTTAAAAGAGATCTCAAACAGATGATACCTCCAACTTGTGCAAAAAACTTTCTTTTGAAATTGAGTTTTCCCAGCAGGGGGAAACAAAATCTCTCAACTATAGCCAACAGAGCGACAGTGACACCCAATGGCCTCTTAGTTCAATCCCAAGTGAGTATTCCCCAGTGCTGTCCCCACTGGCAGGTCTCAGGGCCACAGCTCCTGTGTGAACATAGATGCTTACATGAAAATCGGGTGTCAGCCACTCATCACAGAGCTGAATCACTAATGGATCAGTGCCCTACTGATCTCAAACCACACGCAAACTGCATGTATTTATGCACATGTGTACACAATGCACTCATGTGCACACTCACAGGGGCATCATCCATGGACCGAGCAACGCTATATAAATTAACTTGGAGCTAAAGAAAGGAAGCCAGAAGTTTTCACTGCAATTTCTGGTCCTAACTCTGCCATTTGTCAGATCACACACATATGCACACACACAAAATGTATATAGGGTGTGGAAGTAAGCACCAGTAATCCCAACACTGGGAGGCTGAGGCAGGAGGATCACAAGCCTAGTCAACTAAGTGACTTAGTGACAGTCTGTCTCAAAACAAAAAATAAAAAGGGCTGGGAGGTAGCTCAGCACAAAGACCCTGGATTCAGTCCCCAGCACCACCAAAAAAAAGTATATACTATTTTATATATTTTGTTCTTTCCGTTTCGCTATGTTTTCCTGCTTCCTTTTTCTTTTCTTCTTTTTTCTTCCTTTCTTTTTTGGCTACTCATTATCATTCTTTAACTGTTACAATTTATATCAGCATATAATGTTAAATAATTACAGGGAGCGTAGCTCACTCTAGTGAGGATATAAATGCGCTGTGGGAATCTACAGATTTAAACAAATAACACTCGCAGCAGGGGGTAAGCGGATGAATTAGCATTAATATCCTGCCTGGGAGATCCCAGTGCACTGGTACTGCTTAAATACAGATCTTTTCTGTAACAGTCAATATGACAGCTCCCGGCAATAAGGCCCCTTTCCCTTTCCCAGTCAATATAGCAGCCAGTGAAAATAGAAACGTCCCTATAGCAATCAATATAGCAGCCAGCTAAAATAAGCCCTTCCCTTTTAAGGGCTATATAATAGTCAGCTAAATGGAAGAATTGGCACCCCTGCTGGAGAGCTCAGCAGAGGAGCCAAGGAATGAACAGGCCATGAGCACTAAATGAGGTGCTGCTCTTCCAAGAGCTCTGCCCCAGGTGGCGAGAAAACAGCTACAGGCTGGGACCATGGGCAGAGAATCAAGCGGGCGCCTGTGAGGAGCCCTTGCCAGGCTGCTCCCGGGCCCTCAGAGCAATTGCGCATGTTATAAGCAGCATACGGGGCCACCCCTCCCTGAAGCTTCATCACAGTGGCCCAGAAAGCTTAGGAGTTTGTTCAAACTGTCAGCTGAGACAGAGGAACTTCTGTCCCCAGTGGGAAAGGGGCCTTGATTTAACCCACTTCACCTGCTGCACCTAGCAGCAGAAGGCTGGTGTGTAGAGTTAACAGCCTATGCTTTTCTGTTGTTCAGCATCAGGGATAAAGTTTGTGTCTGAATCAGACATCTCACCAGAGTGAAAAACCCAGTGTACATACGCAATTCATTTAATTCGTTTTTAAAATTCTCAGCTATTTATTAAATATTATAATGACACCTTATCTTACCCCACTTATACCATGGGAAGCACTCTCCTTCTTTGAAAGTATATAGGGAAGAAGTTTCATTATAACAGAATTCAAGGAGCCAGGCATAAAGCACACCTGTAATCCCAGTGGTCAGGAGGCTGAGGCTGGAGGACTTGCAAGTTCGAAGCTAGCCTGAACTTAAAAAAAAAAAAAAAAAAAAAGATTTCAGGGGATGGCTTCCCTGATGGCCTAAACAGAAGAACGGCCATTTTTAAAAAGCAGAGGATGAGGAGCCCTTGATTAAGAGATTTTCCCGCGCACCTAAAGCTACAGAGCTTCTTCATTAGAACTAGAGACTTCTAAAATTAGTTCAGCTGGATTTAAGGACTGACAAATGCAAAATATAACCACCAGCACCGGCACAGGTTTCCAGTGAACACTCCTGAAGTCAAGGTTGGGATTCTGTTATGCTCCAAAGCAGACGAACATCGGGGACCCACCCCACCTTCATTAAAATTCGACAATCTGTCTACCGTCCTTTGGGTAATTCCACAGAGAGTTCCTGTTTCCCTGGCCAGGTGTTTAACACCCAACTGATGCTCAAGTCATCAATCAGGTGACTCAGGCAAGTGCCGCAGTGTCAGGTATCAGGAAAAAAGAGACTGCGAAAAAGTTCTGGTGGAGAACACTAGGCCTTAAAAATTTAGATCCCAACACCTCACAAAGCCACAAGCGCAGGTGCTCTTCCCTTCAGGAATTCCAGTTAAATTACACCTTCAGAGAGAGGGGATTAACACGGCCACGCCCTCGTGCAGCACTGGCATTCTGATTAGGTCTCACAGCCCATAAACGACTTAGAATTCATAGGTCCCACAGTCCACAGAAGCCACAGGTCCCTCAGACTGTAAAAGTCATAGATCCTATAATCCGCAAAAGTCATGAGTCCTAAAGTCCACAGAAGTCATAGGTCACCACAAGGGGTGACACATGCCTATGATCCCAGGTACCTGGGAGGCTGAGGCCAGAGTATTACAAGTTCAAGACCAGCCTAGGCAGCTTAACGAGATCCTTTCTTAAAATAAAAAAATATATATAAAGGGCTGGGGATGTAAGTCAGTGGTAGAGCACTTGCTTAGCATACATAAGGCCCTGGGTTCAATTCCCAGGCCCACAAATAAAAAGTCCTAAATCACCAGTCCACAGAAGTCACAGGTCTCAGCCCAGAAGACATTCTTAGGAAGTCTGAGGGCTCTGAATTCTACTGTGACCGTGCCAGCTGCTCTATATAGGAGATGGGTATGTAGGAAAGAACTTGTATGCACCCGTTATTTTGCAAAATGTGGTATCACAGATTACGATTTGACGTGACACTTAGCTCTAGCACTGAATCCAATGAGTACTTTATAAACTTTGACATGCATGGGCAGTTCCATTTCTAAACCATACACAAAAATTTGAGGCTATACACTCTCACTCAGAGAGCATTACAGCTGGAAAGAATGCACCATGATGTTAGCAAAAACTCCATCGACTACAGATTGCCATTAAGTTATCAAAGGAAGGTGGGGGGAGCAGGAAGGAAGGGAGGGACAGAGAAAGAGAGAGTAATGAAAGAAAATAATTCTGAAAGGGAAGGGGGAAAGAAACATAAAAGAAAAGATGAGAGATAACAGACGAGGTCACAAAAAAGACAAAACCCTCTCTTTGGCATTTACAGTTTAAAGCTTTTAGGGCATTTTACAAAAAGACAGTTGCAATAAAACAAATAGAATGGTGAGTCATCTGGTTTCCAACTTGACTGAAAAGGGGCTGTTTCTAGACAAACTCCGAGCAGCTCTGCTGCCTGCACATTTAACGATGCCTATCTGTGCACCAAGCTACAGAACAGGATGTGGAGAGGAAGAACGAGGAGGTGGGAGTGAGCACTGTCTTTACTGGTCCCAGTGTCGCTGCAAATAAAGACTCTCAAGATTTAAACCATAATAATGGAAAGGCTATAAAGGCCTCAGTTATAATGTTTCCTCTGATGTTCCCTTTCATAAAATGCCCTCTTTATGTTGCCTGTGTGGCAACAATCCACTAAACATGGGCGTATGTGCGTGTGTGTGCCCCAGTGGGAACACTGCACCCTAGGTTGTAGCAGGCAGCCAGGCAGCCACTGTGCAAACCATGCACAGTTCCATGGCTCACCACATTCAACACACACAATTGAGCACATACATTCACTCATTCCTCATGTATGTACTGGGTGTCCGCTGCCCTCCAGGAGCTATCTGGTACACCCCCATCCCACAGAAGGCTTAGCAAAGTGTGTAGGTGCCAAGTACCTGCGGAATATGTCATATGGCCACACCACACCAGGACTCCCTTCCTACTTCAGCACCTACAAGCCTTCCTCAAGCACCCATCAGCTTAGCAGTGAAGTGCAGCTTTCCTCCTCGTGCTAGCGCAAAATAGATGGGAGATGCAAATCAAACAGTACTCAACAAGGGGGTTAACCGGGCACCCACAAAGATGTCTTTACCTGGACTCAGCAGACAAAACTACCAAAAACCAGTGGTTACAAGAGAAGCATTCATCTGCAGCTTGCTACCTAACTACTGTAGACACCAAAGAACAACACAGGAAAATAGAGGGCTGGAGGGATAGCGAGAGGGGTGGCTCAGTGGTACAGTGCCTGTCTAGCAGGCATGCTGCCCCAGGTCTGTTCTCCAGCACTCCCCACAAAAAGGCTCAAACCCCCTGCAAATTAGAACTTTGTAATACCTGAAGATTTTATACATGACAAGAGGCATAACCTAAGACAGGTCAGATAGACATGAGACTAGAGAGAAAGTGAAGCTGAACTTCACTCTGTGGATCAGGGAGACTGCCCAAGGCAATCAGGAGAACTAAGCCACACAGGGAGGGAAGGACCAACCTGGGCAACCCCAGCACAGTGACAGATTCAGAAAGACGACTCATGCTTGCTAGGTGGGCAGCCAGTGCCAACCACAAGCCAGCACGATGCCTGTTGATCTGTAATTGGTGCGCCTGTGATAGAGCTACCAATTATCTCTAGGCCCCTGTACTTAGTTCACAGACAAAGGAAAGCAGGAGAGACCTGTTAGTAATGAGTAAGTAATGGCCACGAAAACATACTGTATCTTACAGAGCTGCTTGGGCAGGAAAAGTCATTCAGAAAATAAAAAGTGAAGGAATAAAATAAGCTAAAGAAACTCAATTTTCTTCTCCCTTCCTCCCAAAGCCACACTTAGGATAAAATGAGGTTTGTGCAGGTTAATTCTTATGAGGTAAGAAAAAAATGATTAAATACATTTAAAAAAATCAATTGTACATTAAACCAAATCCAGGAACTGCAAAAACAAACACCGCAGCTTTCCTGCCATGGGTATTAGTGCTGCCAGCCCTGTCAGGAGGGGATACCCCACCTGACGGAGCCCACCGGGGTAACCGGAAAGAAGGCCAAGAAAGGAGGAGAACAGCCTGGGGGCTGCGGGGGCTGTGGGCTGGGATTTCGCTGGAAATAACTAAGTTATTTCTAGATATTACAAAGGCAGAAATACAATGTCTTATAAATGGGGCTCTGGAGACCAGGCTGAAATCTTCAAAAACTCACTAGAAATAATAATAATGATCATGATAATCATTTGATGATAAACAGAAGTTATAAACCACTTCACTGTCAAATGATTCACCACTACTTCTACTTATTTCTTCTGTTCATTAACAGATGCTATGAGCTGTCATTCCTCAGAGAGACAACTGAGAGAGCTGGAGAGAGGCTGAGGCCCACCCTTGTCCTCAAGGAAAGCCACTCTCTGGAACGGGGGGCCTTCAAAGAGACTCCTGATTTTCCCAGTGCCCTGGGATCCTCATGAGAGCCCAGCAGAATGAAAGCCACAAGAAAGTGGTGCAGGCCACCCGCTCCTGCCATGGTGGAGACAGGACAGAGGTTCTTGGCTAATCCTAAATAAACCTCACGGGGCCGAAGTGTCACAACCTATCAATTTCTCTGTGGCTACAGCAGTCAAATAAGTCAGCTGCCACCGACCTTCCTCCTCTCCAGCACTTGTAGTAGCCTCTAGCTGCAGGGGTCCAAGGCCAGGAGCAGCACTCTGATCACGGTAAAGGAAGTGCTAGTTCCTCACCTATGATGAGGCCCAAGCTGCCCATGGCAGTCCTGGGCATCTAAGTGGACACAATCAGCAAGTCTGAAGTTTTTCTCTTAGTGTGCTCCTGAGGAAGTCATATGGATTTCCAATCTCTGGCTTAGATTGGGGAAAAGGAGTGGGGCTGGGGACCGGCAGAGAGGAAGAGCCAGTAATCAACTGTATGACAGTAACATTCCCAACAGAACAAAGACATGAACCCCCAGGGAAACCTGCCAAACCTCTGAACATGGTTAGGGCAAGATACTGATGTCTCATAGTGGAATGAGTACAATCTGAGAGAAAAATTTTACTCCCTTAAAGACATCTCTGTGCTTATTTTCAAAGCGGGTGAACTCTGCTGCTTCAACTCTGACAATGAGGAATGGGAGGATGCTGCAGGGGACACAGATAAAGGATTTAGCTATGGGGCACAGAAATAAAGAAAGATGTTGGATACTGTGATTCCTTTACTGAGACGGATTCAGGTGGCTCCCAGAGGACCCTCATGGCATGCCTTAAAAAACTGGAGTCAAAAGCACACAGCTCACTTGTCCAACCTCCACTCTGCCAGCAGGAGCCAGGAACAGCAGGCGGCTGCTGCCCTCTAGAAGCTCCGGGAGACACAGCACCTCTGTGCAGACATGAGATGAAAAGATCCTATTATCTCTCTCTGGAGCCCAGAACCTGTCATTAGTGAGGTACATGGGTGCAGACGCCTCCTCCGAGCCCGAGGAAGCACACATCACCTGTGATAAATTAATAGGTGCCTCTTCAGCAGCGAGGCTGCATACAAAAGACTCCAAGCAGGGAGAGCACAGAAAGGCAGCAGCTTCAGGGAGGAAGTACAGAGCAGCAGGCAGCCCTTTGCAGGGCTGGAGCCTGTCTACAGTGTCCCCGTCACTGTGCCAGAGTCACCACAGAGAGGTCACCACTGCACCCAGACCTGCACTCCCCATCTGCTCAAGTTTGACAGTGTGGGTCTGGGACTTTAAGCTGTGGGAGCTTGACTGCCCCCGGGCTTCAGTTTCCTCACTGTAAATGAGGAAAAGGAATCCTCAGAGGTGCATGGGAATCAAACATGATAAAAATAACCACACCAGGCCAGCGTACTGCACAGTACAAGCCTTGTTGGTCTGTGGGATCACAGCTGGGAACTGCTCAGTTAATCAAAAAATCAGTTAAAGCTAGATGTGGTGGCACACTGTGTAATCCCAACACTCTGGGAGGCTGAGGCAGGAGGACTGAAAGGTTGTGTCCTATCTGGGGAATTCAGTGACTTGGCAAGATCCTGTCTCAAAATAAAAATTTTAAAAATGGTCTGGGGATATAGCTCCCAAAAGTCCTGGAAGGCCCTGGGTTCAACCCCCAGTACTGGAAAAAAAAAAAAAAATCAGTAAAAGTGAAGAATCATTAAAAATGGAGTCTATTCCGATTGATGTGCTTTGAAATTTTGGGGTTTTTTTCTTTTTTCTTTCTCTCCTTGAAATAAAATGGATGTGGAAAAAAAATGCAGCCTATTGCACATACCTTAAACATTTTCTATTAACTGAAAAACCTATCAATGTACAGTCATTCGCTAATCTTTTGATGTAGAGCCAAGGCCTTTCCTTTGAGTGCAGGCCCACAGACTGAAGTTCCCAGACATCTTTCCTGCATAAACCCCACCCAGACCACACTCTCCAGTTTCTAAAAGTGAATCGAGAGTTTGCAGATATTAGTAAAATGATCAAGGCTGGAATCCTCACTTTTCATGACCCTGCCCCAGTAATTAACCACCTTCTCACACCTAATTTGACTGTGTTCTTTTCCAGCAGTTCACATTTATCAGAGCATTTCGCTCGATTTTTATAGAAAATTCTTTCCATATTAGCCTTTATAGAACACGATACATTGGTAGAATTCTCTCTTCACATTCACACTTCTCCTGTGTATGTGCTATTTGACAAAACTGCACAGTTCAACAAGGAACACATTTGGCACACACGGGTTTAGGGACAGGCTGACTGTGTTAGGGGTAGGGGGTGGCGTGGGAGCAAATGGCAAAGCCTGAGCCTGGTGAGCAGGTTCCCAGGGCCCAAATGGCAAGTCAGTCAGTCAGGGGAACATCTCCAGTGCAAACTCTTGATGCAGTACTGGGCACTGAACCCAGGGGTTTCATGCTGAGCTACACTCCCAACCTCTTTTTAAATGTTTTCTTGAGACAAGTCTCGCTAAGTTGGTAAACTGTCCAGGTTGGGCTAAAATTTTCAATCTTCCTGCCTCAGCCTCCCAGACTGCCAGAATCATGTGAGCCACCATACTGAGCTTCTTGACACCTTTTTTCTATTTATCAGGCCAGGGATAAAGCTCAGTGGCACAGCACCTGCCTGACAAGCACAAAGTCATGAGTTCAATCCCCAGTACCCCCCCCAAAAGTATTTATTGATAGCACACTGCAAAGAACACACAAGACAACAAAACCAGCCTGGGAAATTTAGCAAGACTCTGTCTCAAAAAAAAAAAAAAAAAAAAAAAAAAAAAAAAAAAAAAAAAAAAAAAAAACAATGGCTAGGGATGTAGCTTAGTGGTAGAATGTTTGCCTAGCCTTGGGTTCAACCCCCAATACCACAAGGGGGGGGGGATCCACACATACACAAGCAAAAAGGCACAGGAAAGGGAAAGTGCAGAGAAGGGGAAAAAAGATACTTAATAAGTGTTTATTTCCCTTCTCCACCAAAATCCACTTTCAGTGACATGTGCAAGAACTAAACCTTTTATACAAGTAACTTGCGTGTCAACTCGGTTAGCAGCTCCTCGTCACCACAAGGCTAGGAAGGTGGTCTTTTCTCCAGTCTCTCCCTCTCCCTGGGGACCACCAGCCACCCGGACCAATGCTGCAGTAAAGGGAGGGACAGCTGAGCCACAGCGCCATCCCGTATCCTGAGGACCACCACACGGACAGGGAGCCATGGCCCAAGGTGGGGCCGGGGCAAAGGGTCACGGAGGTGGCAGCGTGTCTCCTTCCTGACAGGGTAATTTAGCTGCACCCAGCTCCGCTGGGGGCCATGCGTTAGCGCCTCTCTGCCTCCTGCTGTCAAGGAGCGCCCCGGATAGATTTACCTCGAGAATCACTCAGGGCCGGCCCCATCTCTAGACTGCTCGGACAAACTCATAATGGCAGGGAGAAGATTTGTGGAGCAACATGCATAAATCTTGGTTATAACTACAAACCATAAAAGAAAGGAGAGCTGGGAGGGAAGAGGGAAGGGCGGCAAAGGCGTCCTTCTCCCGAGCACCACTTTATCTTCCTGTGGCTTCACGCGGTACACGAGAGGGATTAACTACAAGATCATATTTTTCAAACCAAAAATCAGTCTGACAATGGGCTCAAATGCTTTAAACTGAAATTATTCTGGAACACATAGAAGCACGTGGTTTTCCTAAGGACAGCACGACATGCAGTGGTTTTTCAAACGGGGGCCGTGGGGTTTGGCCTGAGTGTATCACATGGAATATCCACCCTTCAGGTCACACTTACCTGGTGTGCAGTGGTGCATACCTATAACTGCAGTATGGAGGGAGGCTGAGGCAGGAGGATCACAAGTTTGAGGACGGCCTGCCCAACTTAGCCAGAACCTATCTCAAAAGGAAAAATAAGACTGGGTGTGAAGATGGACACCTCTAATCCTAGCATTCAGGAGGCTCAGGCAAGTGGATCACTGCACATCTGAGGCCAGCATGGAGCAGATAGTGAGTTTAAAGCCATTCTGAGCCAGGGATTTAGCTCAGAGGTATAAGCCTCTGCCTGGCAAGTGTGAGGTCGTGAGTTTGATCCCTGGTACCAAAAAAAACCATCCTGAACTGAACAACAAGACCCCGTCTCAAAAATAGATACATAAATAGAACTGGGGATGGAACTCAGTAGTACAGCACCCCTGAGTATGACTCCTGGTACTTCCCCAAAAAAATTTATTTTAAGATTCTTTTATGTGAAAATTATTTCAAATAAAATGATGATGAAGCCAGGCATCATGGCACACACTTATAGCCCTAGAACTCCAGGAAGCTATTTGTAAGTTCAAGCCTAGCGTAGGTAACTTGGTATAGTGACATAGTAAGATCTGTCTCAAATTTAAAACTGAGGAAGGGCTGGGGAAGTAGCTCAGTGCAAAAGCCCTGGGTTTAATTTTCAGTACTGGCAAAAAAAAAAAAAAAAAAAAAAAAAAAAAAAAAAAAAGACAATAATGGATTTCAAACAAAGGAAAACGTAGAACCTCTGCCCAAAGATTTGCAGACCCCACATTTTGTGATGGGAGGGCTGCCAAACACTTTAAACCTACACCTCCAGAAGGAAAGGGGAAAATAACTCTTCCCTCTGTAAAGAACAATGGTAGGCTAATGAAAGACAAAATTTCCACAATTGCTGTGTAGCTCTGGAAAAGGCACATAAGCACTCAGCTCCCCAGACTCCAAAATAAAGACACTGCTCAGTTAGCCAATGAGCAGGGCCCTGATTACAGGAGCTATATCAAATATAAAGTATTGCTATGAAAGCCAGGAACCTAAACCATAAACAAAGGTGAAGAACTATTTCAAATTCCATTTCTTTAATTATCACTCCTAAGAGTTTCGATTCATCTAATAATTATTTGTAAAAGGGTACCTCCAAACTCAAAAACAACCTCTTCATTTACCTGAAAGAGGAAACAACTTAAAGGACACCGCCTAGTCTTTTCCATAAACCTTCTCAGACTATAATAGGAAGGATGGAGGAGGAAGAGGCAGTAATTTCAAAATCAGTAAGTGGCCTAGAGATTACAGCCACCCCGAAATGGAATGAGGCTTTTCAGCAGGGAGCTCACACCTTCCTCTCCGGGTCTCGGAACAGGTCGAAGCACAGGCGGCCTCCTGGCCAGGAGCAACATTCCCACACCAAAGCCAGACACTGCCGGCAAGAGGAGAGTGGGCAAGGGTGAAAGCCAGCATTTCTCCCCGTCGGAAAAAGGGCTCACGTCTCAGGCCCAGGGTCGGGGAGCCGGTCACACAACACTGTCGCTGCTGGCACGGTGCACCCGGGGCCCCACCCTTTAAGTATTTACACTCAAGTTCCAACCCCAATTTCTCAGCAGCACCTGTGAGGGGTACCAGGAAAATGTCACTGGTAACAGTTCAAGTGCCAAAACCATCAGGCAATTTACTTGTCTCTTTTCTCTCTTCTCTTTTTCTTCAGTTGGAGATGGAACTTAGGTCTCTACCACTGAGCTACTACAGTCCCAGGCCAATTTACTTTTTAAAAATAAGAGTAGAAGAGAGGCCAAGAGAGAAAGATCACCAAGCGTTGGAGGCCCACTGGACTACATAGCAAGACCTTGTCTCAAAAAGCCAAGATAAATAAATAAATAAGACCAGAGTGCAGGCATAGTGATACATGCCTCTAACTCCAGCTATTCAGGAAGCTGTGGCAGGAGGATTGAAAGTTCAAATGCAGCCTTGGCAACTTAATGACTGAGATCTTATCTCAAACTAAAAAATTAAAAACAAGCTGGAGATGGGCCTTGGGTTGAATCCCCAGTGCCCACCCCACAGCCCCCAAAAAGAGCAAAGCCCCTTGGTTCAATTCCTAGTACTGTAAATTAAATCAACAAGAGTAAAACCAAGTGCAGTGGCCCTAAAGGCCCAGCTATTGGGGACTGGGGCAGAAGGACTGAGTGTGTGACCAGCCAGGGCAACACTGTGAAGCTCTTCTCTTACCAAATAAATTTAAACATAAAGAGGGGCTTTGGATTATCCCTATAATGTCACCTCCACTCACTGACACCCTGACAGACATCCCTGGGTGGAAATGACAGCTACTTTCAGCAAGCCTAACCCAGCACAGACATCAGCCAATAATATGTAACCTTTTAAAATTAGGTTCATTGCATTTATTTTTCCTAGAAAAAGGACAATTTCCTGAAATCTCTAAGTGGTCAGTTCCATTTCCCATGCGCCTATAAAGCACATGTATGAATACAGTCTCCAGATCAATCTGATTTCCCCACAAAGTGCTTGGAATCTTACAGAATAAACAAATGTGTGTGTCATACCTTCTGCATGCACATCCACACACCCATTCATGAGTCTGCACAAAGAAATGTACTGAGCACGTGAATGTGGGGAAGCATGCGACAGGGACATGAGCAAATCAATCCACACTAAGCCTGTCCATCAGTATGGCAACACACTCCAACCAGATGCTGCAAAAGGCAGATGCTGGGAAGACTGTGCCAGGTCTACGTGCTACACAAGGCGACTGGCCATGAGTACTCCTCAGCACAAGCTCACAGGCCTGCTGCCTATGTTCATCATGGTATTGACGGCCTTTTGATTACCAGCTTCTGGCTAACTGGCTTACAATTAAACCAAAGGAAAAAAATCTCAAGACACCCAGGTGTAAGATGGATAAGCTTCTCCAGAAGGTCTCATCGCAGACCCTGATGGGACAGCTGGACAAGGTTCCATGGTGACTTTGGGGAGAAACCTGAGGCTATAGTAGGAAACTTCTGTACCTCAAGGGCAAAACTACTGGGATGGCTGGTCTGCAACTGCACAGCATCTTGTAAGGATCTTGTAAGTACTTTGAGCTGGGCATGGCAGCACACACTTGCAATCTCAAAACTCTGGAGGCTGAGGCATGGGAATGCAGTGAGCTTGAGGCCAACCTGGACTACGCACTGAATTCAAGGCCAGCCGTACTTAATAGCAAGATCCTATCTCAAAAAAAAAAAAAAAAAGGAACTCAGTGTTCTAAAAATATTAATCCTAAAAAACTGACAAAGTGGAAATTATCATCATCATCTTACAAATATATATTATAATTTGGGGATGAGGGCAGAAAAGAAAAAAAAGAATTTATTACAACTATAAGTGAGAGGAAGAGGATGATAGGAGGCTTGTTCATTAGAGAAGCTGCTGTCAAGGAGCAGAAAGCTGAAATTCTAGTTGAGCCAAAACCCATCCCCACAGCATAAAGCAGGTGAGCAATATTGTTGCTGAACACTGAGTAACATGTAAACGAAACCTCATTTACTGCTTACCTCAAATAACCAAAAATCATATGACTAAAAGGAAATCTCAAAGGTTGCCTAAGCCGAGTTTCATTATCCTGCCGAGACAGGAACTGAGTTACCCCACGCAGACAACTGTCCACCAGTCTCTTTCAGTCCTGGGGAACCCTGGACCTTGCCCTGGAGTGGGCCAGGTGAGCACCCTACCCCCTTTTACGGACCAACACCAGGCAGGGCCTCGATCCTGCCAGGCAGCACTCTCAGCCAGAAACCCAGGACAGGGCCACCCACAGAAGGTGTGTGACAGGCCTGGCAGAAGCTGGCAGAAGCCCTCAGCTGGGCTGTCAAGCCCTGTGCCCTGGGAAACAAAGCTCATGAAGAGAGCACAAACTGGAAGAAGTAACAATCTCAACTCTGGCAAAGTTCTATAGTAACCAAAGAATGTCAAGTGAAGTCTACTGAATCTTAGTTCCCACTTGCCTAGCACTACATATCACCGGGAGCACTCCGGTACCATACAGCCCAGCCCACGAGTACGGCCAGGGTAGCGGGCCGGTCTCATGGGGCGAGGGGGCTAGGACACAAAGGTCAAGAGAAGGCAACTGGTGCACCTCTGTGATTCCAGCACTTGGGAGGCTGAGGCAACAGGACTGGTGCAAGTTTAAGGCCAGTCTGGGGTACACAGTGATTTCAAAGTCAGCCTGAATTACATGGTGAGATCTTGTCTCAAAAAACTGGAAAGGGGGGAAAAAAAAAAAAAGAAGGAGCTACCCAGTAACATTTTGGCACAGCCAGCAGATTCCAATAACAAGACAAAACCTTGTCTCAAAAACAAAAAGGAAAATATTTACATACAAGTACTACTCTGTCATAAAAAGGATACACTAGAGTCATCTGTGGAAAAATGGATGTACCTTGAGACCATAATGTTAAGTAAATCTGACACATAAACTTAAAATATCACCTGGTTCTATTTCAGAAACACAATATATAAATAAAGTAGAAATAACAGATAATGGGAAAAAAAAAGAGAAAAAAGTTCTTGTAATCTAGTATGGACACTGTATCTAAAGGTATAACTCGATTTACTGTAATTATCTTGTGTGTTTTATATTTTTTTGCCTGTTAGTCTGGTATTAATCTATATGTATGATAATTAACTTTATAAAGGCTTATAAGACAAATAAATGAATCTGATGCTGGCAGAAAAAAAGGTGGAAGAGAAGAAGGGGAAAAAAAGATGTGTTATATACATGTACTGATTCTCCATGTTGAATTTAAATAATCATTATGTACTACAAACATAGACTGATAAAATTTTTTTTAAAACAGAAAATCAGGCTTCCTCCCCTTCTACCCTAGTGACAAAAGCAAACTGTGACACGAACACCTGAACACATGGGTGTGGCAGTGTCACCGACCGCCCGGAGCCTTCTCAATGCAGAGTGCAGGGCTTCACACACACTGAAGAGAAACAGCTTCCGAGAGACTGTCTAGCCACCCGGTTCGGGAACAAGACGCGGATTATCGCCGCCAGCCTCCCCCGCGCGCTCCTTTCAGTGCAGCCATCAGGCAGCTTCCCTTTAGGGATACTGGAAAATACGCAGCTAGGGACAAGCAGCCTCGCAGGCAGCTGGACCCTGGAGTACCTTCATGACCCGGCGGCAGGTGTCACGAAAATCATGCCTCCGTCCCCACCTACTACTCTCTTCCTTCTCTGAGTAACTCAGGGCCTCTGAATCCCAGCCAGGCAATTCTGCTCCAAATTACACGATTTTATGCTGCTTGCTGAAATTATATACGGTCTTGTGCTGCTTGCTAATTGTTTCATGTATACAAATGCCTTTTTTTCTTCAAATAAAATATGTGAATTACTTGAGAACAGAGCTTAGTTTGATCCTTCAATTGCCAGTTGCCCGATCCTCAGGCTTGGCTGAGCCAGGCCCCCAGCAGGCAGCTCACGCACGCAGCCTTACCAGTAGCTCTCCTGCAGGCAGGGCTGAGCACCACGACACTCGGCTGTGGGTGCGGACACCGCCCCATTGCCTCACCAGCACCCTGAATCTGTCACGCACAGCTGCCAGGCCACAGCAGCCAAGGCCTCACTTCCGGCTCCTCCTGTGTCCCGGACCTGCCCCAGGAGCCAGCCCTCAGCAGGCTCCTCTGCTGCCACCCTCCTGTCACCACTCCCAAGGGGAAGCTGTTCACACAAGACCATCCAGCTCAGCTGGTGCCCTCATTTAATCAGGCTGCTGCAAATGGCTAGCCAAAAGCAATAAGGGCATGACTGAGAGACTGTAGGAGTTTAATAAACAAAAATTAATAAAAAAAAAAAAAAAAGGAGGGAAGGAGAAAGGGTCTACCTTTTAATAGAGCCCTAATTACCCAACTCACAGGATCAGCCCAAATGAGATGGGAGTTTATTTCAGGGTTTTTTTTAATTATTGTTTTTTTTATATATATATAAATTGCTGCTATGTGTTTTCTTTCCTCTGAGCAATTATGCAGCAAGTATGTAAAGAGGAGAAAAAATATTAATTAAATATAAGGTAATTGTAGCGTTGGCCTGGAGAGAATGAGTCTGAACTGTGGACCATCGCAAGCTACCAGGGATTGAAGACTGCTCAGGGCCTCCCAGAAAAGAAAGAAATAAAAATACAACCAAGCAACAGGAGAAAACACAGTACAGCAGGAGGAATCCTGTACAGAGACCTTAGCAGAGAAAAAGACCTGCAGGGCTCTGGACACCCAGGGTCAGCACGCTTGCCAACCACCGGGGATCCCAAGCAGTGACCCAACCACACTCCCAAAAGGTGGTCTGGCTCCTCTTCTGCTGATCAATAAATAGTTCAATCAGTAGATCGAAACTGAAAAGGAGACTGAGGAGGCACCAGACTGAAGGCAAGCGCTGCGTTCACTTTGGACTTCGGTCTAAAGCAGCACTTCAGCCCAGGGGGCTCAGTAATCAACCCCAGGGACCGCTCAGGTCCCCAGCTGACAGACGAGCAGAAGGATGCCTCCTCGGGCTCTCACTCCAAGGAAGAACCCAGGCAACACAAAAGAAGCAAAATAAGGCCACCGTGGAAGTGCTTTTTTCTCTGCACTCCCAAGCACAGGAGCCCAGGACTGTGACAGCAGGCAACATGAATGACAACAAGCCCAACAGCAATTACGTCCTCCCACCCTCTGCCCAGGAAAGGCTCAGACCGCTAAGCACCTTGATCCACCTTGTCCCACTGCAGTCAGAAAAGTGACACCAGACGCCACCCCTAGAGCTACTAGAAGAGGCTGGGGTGCTCCTGTGCTGGCTGGACAGAGGGAAGGCCTGGAAGTGAAGTCTAACACTGGCTCCCCACTTAAACTCATCTGCTCTGTGGAGGACACAAGGCCCTGAAATGCCAGTCATAACAAAAGTGGGGCAGGTGATAAAAGACTCTGGCTTAGACCACCAAAGCAAAAGCACTTCGTAAAGACAATCAGTCAGTACTTAGTAGGCCTCCTCCTCATCGGCAATCTCAGATGTGCTTGGTAATGTTGGACATAACCCTAACTACTGACTCGGACATAACCCTAATTACTGACCAGGCAAAGCCAGATGCACCTCCTCACCCATGCCCTGAAGGACTCTTCGCTGCTCCTAGCCTGAGGAACACAGTAACAACCCTGCTGGCCCGGCAGTCCGCTCCACCCTGCCCAAGGCTCTGGCATCTCACTCATTACTAAGGCAGCAATGAAGTAGCCCAGGAGCATCCAGGGGGATGCATTAGCTCCCGAGAGGACTGGGCTCCACTCAGGAGAGGTCTCACTAATCTCTGTGTGCTGGAACAGAAGGCTAAGGTCAGAGATCACTCGCAGGAAGCTGCCACATGACACCTACTTTGAATGGAGGCTGCTGTTGTCAAAATGTCGGATCTGAAGTTTTTTATAAACTCACATGGTATTTCATTATTAGAAAATGATACTGCATGTGTTGGGGACTTACCAGCGGCTCTCGAGGCACCACATTTTCGCTTCCTGGAGTAGAGCCCGACTGCAAAGAAAAACAGAAACAAAAATAAGATCACAGTGCCACCCAATGGCCATCGAAAAACCAAAGAACTTGTATTCTCAAGTAAGACACCAAAATGCCTCTTGCTTATAATTCTCATTTCTTTTTCAAACTTTAGAATGCTCTGTGGCGGATGACCTGTGAGAAGTAACCTGAGTCTGAACTTGCAGGGAAACTGACTACTTCTGAATTCCTTGTCACAGGCCCTCAAGAACAACACTGGGTTTTTATCCAGAGGACCCAAGATCAGCTGCTTAGCAAGGGGTGCCAGGAACAATCACAAAATCCACAGGAATAGAGCTCAAACACAAGGCTCAGGAGACAGCCCACCTCTTGCCACCAGCTCTGAGCCAGCTGACCAGAAGGGCAGTCCAACAAAGTGGAGAACCATGTGTGCCCACAAGGGGGCGCTATTCGCCCACACTCAAAATGTTCTCTGGGCACAGCATTTGGAGCCAAGCAGGGAGCAAAGGCCACCAGTTCTTTTCTTTCACCCATTGTGAAAAGACAGCACCCCTCAATAGTGAAGCCAGCCCAGGCTAAGTCCCTTGTGGATGTCAGCCAATGACAGGCTGACAGAAACACAGACCAGCCTACAGGCAGGCCAGAAGGCTCCAACCTGTCCTCTTGTGGGGCTACCACAAGCCCTGACTGGGCTGGTCCAAATATAGAGAAGACAGCCATGGTGGCCCACACCTACAATCCCAGCACTCTGGGTTGCTGAGGCAGGAAGGTCACAAGTTGGAACCCACCCTGAGCAACTTGGCAACTTAGTGAAAACTCGTCTCAAATTTAAAACTTAAAAAGAGGACAGGGGTATAGCTCAGTGCAAAGCCCCAATGCTGACTCCCAGAACTGCAATAAAATTAAAATAAAATAAATAAAATAAAATAAAATAACATAAAATAAAATAAAATCAGAAATTTAGCAAACAGCAGGGACAGAGACAGAGACAGAGACAGAGACAGACTGAAGAATTCTACAAATCTCTACAAGAATCAAACAAGCAGTTTGAGTGGGCTATGATTAGTTTACTGTTACTGCTGTTCAAGTCAATTGCCAATTACGTGCAGATAACATCCAGACAACTACTGCCAATGCGCACGTCCCAGGAGCCAGCCGGGCCTCCACACTCCTCCTATGACTCCCAGGGCCTGTGCCAGGCCTCTGAGGAGCAAGGGTAGCTGGCACACGCACACTGGCAAGGCCTCTGCAGGACAAAGGAACCTCTCCCTCCATCCAAAGTCCAATCCCAAGAGCTCCGCCGGTCTAGGCCAATGTGAAACTGGAAGTGGGGGTCAGTCCCCTGCACTTCTTCGGGGGCACCAGACCCTTGCTGGCTCCCCCAGCCAGAGCTCCACTCTTTCATGCCTCCCTCGGACTGTCACATGGCACGGCCAAGTGTCAATCCCCATGTGCCACGGGCGACCCATCCCAGAGGCACTTGACTGAGCAATCAGCACAACGTCCCCAAACCACACGAACTACAGTCCCTCCTCCCTCACCCCCAGAGGCACCTCAGCATGACCAGCCTCATCCCTCCCAAGGCACCTGCAGAATCAGGCATCCACTATTCTCCCTCTCCTCGGCCATCGCTTTGGTCCACGCTTCCAACATTGCACACCTAGACTGCTGGAGCAGCCCTCTAATCAGTTCCCCGCACCCACACTGGCTCTCTTCCCACACCTGCCACAGTGCAGACTCTCCCCAGGGATACTCGGATCCCCTCCACCCTTATCCTCATCCACTCCAGTAGGCAACATCATCTTCAGAAAACAGAACAGGAAAAGCTCCTCAGTGTTGCCTTCAAGGCCCTGAGTCTGCTCTGACTACTTCTCAGGCTGAGGATGGCCTCATGTTCCCCAGCACCGCATGGCCCGTAACAGAAATGGCCTTGCCTCCTCTATCAAGAGGCCTGTGCATATGCTGTTCCTTCAGTGCCAGCTATGGCCCAGTCTGGAAGCAGTTCTTCTCTGACAGCCACGAGGTCAAATTTCCCTAAAACACACATGCACACACATAAGCACGCACGTACACACAGTATTCCTCTGCAAGAAATAAGCAGAGGGGCTAAGAATACAGCTCAGTGGTACAGCACATGCTTGAGTCCCTGAGTTCAATCTCCAGCACCAAAAAGAAAGAAGAACTGAACAGAACTGCAGCCCCATTGGTGTGGTTG
Organism: Dolichotis patagonum; assembly: GCA_004027295.1. Lineage (NCBI taxonomy): Eukaryota > Metazoa > Chordata > Mammalia > Rodentia > Caviidae > Dolichotis > Dolichotis patagonum. The sequence continues at coordinate 101,928 of PVJX010001841.1, forward strand.
TCTGAACAATGTGTCTCCGTAACCCTAACCCTAACCCACAAGGGCACAAACCATTCATTCATCACTGTATCCCTGGGGTCTAGCACAAGTCAGGCACAGAGTGGGCCTTCAACAGCTGTTTCTTGAAAGAATGAGTGAATGAATGAGCAACAGAATAGAACAATGGTTCTAACCCATTAGCAGGTATGGAACAAATGACAGATTACAGCTCATCGTCTTCCTGAGGGCTTCTTTCAATACAGGTGACAGACACTAAGTGCCAGCTTTATTTAGTCCTTTCATTTACTTTTCACAATAAATGCACATGAGAGTACCACTGATAAGGAAACTGAGGCAAGGGAGGTCACTTAACTTGCCTATGATGACTCAGCAAGTAACTGGTATATAGGGATTTAAATACCCCTACTTAATCAAAATAATCAAAATTTTGTTTAGATGGCATTTTCTTAAGCAACAGCCCTAATGCTACTGCATAACTGATAAACGTAATAAAATGGATGAACACAAGAGCGCTACTACTTTAGGAAGCCACTTTCTGACTTAACCCTTTCTTCCCGGGATACAACTCATGGCTACAAATCACTGTTCCCAAGGAACCAGGTCAGATCCGGGTGTGGGTGTGGCCAGTGGTGTGGCACTTGCCTAGCATGTGTGCTAGGTTTGGTCCCAGCACTGCCAAAAAAGCAAGGAAAAAAATTAGTTCATCTCTCTGATAGTTAATATTTGCCAGAGGAATAATGGACAAGTTTTACATAGTCCACAGTGCCAACCAGCCAACAGGGTTTCTCTTGCCCTTTGGCACCTTTTAGAACTGTGAGGTAGATAAATGTGTTCAGAGTTGGTTTGTTTGGTTTGGTATTTGGAAGACAGAGTCTTGCTATGTAGTTGAGGCTGGCCTTGAACTCACTATGTAGCCCAGGATGGCCCAGAACTCGAAGCAATCCTCCTGCCTTAGCCTTCCAAGTGCTAGTTCTCCAAGGGTCAGGCCAGGCACAACAGAAGCATCCAGATGTGACTGTCCCCACCACGGACCTTTAAACAGAAGCACACTCCCAACTCCCCCACACAGGTTTCCCAGAGCCTTCTGGGCCGGCACACAACACCAGACCTCCATGTACACAGGCAAGGCCACGTACAGGGAGCAAGCACTACCCACACTGCCTTCTGAGTCATTGGCCACCCCATCAGCCAGTACTGGGAACCCTGAGAGCTTCACGCCATGTGGGAAGTGCCCTGCACTGATGACACTCCAGAGCAGTGACAGCCAACCTCTTAGAGTTTTCAATGACGCAAACAGCCCCCCGAGGCACGCGTGCCATAGGTTCACCAGCACTGCTCCATAGAGGGTCTCAGGACCAAGATGGAACTGCAGTCCCAAGCGGACCATCACTCATTTGCTGTCTCAGCACCCTTGGCACACCAGCTGCCCTGCCTGGGGTAACTGCTCTCCACCTACCTCGCGTTTCACATTCCAGCCTTCTTGCAGACATGCACTTCACCACCCAAGGAACCTAGGGAAGTCTGTACCTTACACCCAGAACACTGCTGGTGATCAATTTGGGATTAATCAAAATTGTATTTAAACAATTAAAGAAGTGCTTGGTGCATACACAAGAACCCAAAGGAGGCAAGCAGAACCGGGCAGTATCTCCTGGAACCTCATGGAAACGTGGCCTGCCCTCAGCATGACGCGGCCTGCAGGGCCTGACCTCAGGCCTCCCAGGGGCCATCTGGAAACCTGGAGGTGTTTCTGGATGTCACCGTGACTCAGTTCCACTGGCATTTAGAGAACAAGGAGGCTAAATGTGCTACAATGCCCCCAGGAAGAACTGCTTCATCCAGGGCACCCAAGGGACTCCCTGGAGAATCCCAACTGCTCTGCATCTCATGCAAAAGAACAGACTCCCACCTGTGTGTGTGTGTGGGGGGGGGGTTCTCTTTATGTAGTTCAGGCTAGCCTTAAAGTGGCAGCAGCCCTTCCTCAACCTCCCAAGTGCTGGGAACACAGGCGTGCACCACCACTCCTGGCCGGACTCCACCTTGACATACGATCTCCCAGATCAACAGTGGTGAACCTGTGGCATGAGTGCCATAGCAGGCTGCCCGTTATCACTGAAAGTTCTAAAAGGTTTGCCATCACTGGCTTACATGATGGGCAAAAGCTGAGCAGCTGGCTGCTTATCTGGGGCTCACCAGGCTCAGCCAAGTCCTCTGCAAATGGCCAGCCCCTGCTCAAACAGCTGCCCCACAAACGTCCACCCCTTTAAGTAGTCAAGTCCATTGTCTGGCTCAAAATAGATCGCTACAAATTAAATTCCGACTTGATCCTGGATATCGTCACAGAGTAGTCACTTGGAAAAAAAAAATGTCAAAGCAGCTTAAGAGGGCCCTGCTGATGCCCACTGCAAAGGAACCAGAGGCAGCTCCCAGGCAAGGCAGTTCAGGAGCGTGGGACTGGAATGAGACAGCAGCAAGGGAAGAGCGCCAAAGATTAGGACTGCTGTAAAGAGCAAGTCAGACGGACAAAATTGGGGGGGGGGGGGTCCTGAGACAAGCTCTCACTATGTAGCCCAGGCTGGCCTTGAACTCATGGCCATCTTCCTGTCTCAGCCTCCCAAGTTCTGGGATTACAGGTGCATGCCACCATGCCCAGCCCACAACAGATGCTTTTAACATGACAGAGACAAGAGTGCCCTCAATGCTGCCACCCAGGCACTGACCTCCCAACCCACGGCCACCTCACATGGGGCTCAGAAACCAAGCACCACAAGACCCCTGGCCCAGGCGCACTCAGACAACATCTGCTGAGGGACTGTCACTGGGGAGTGTCCCAAACTGGCCTGTGTAGCTCTCTGCAAGAAATAAGAACAGCACGTTGCCATGAAAAAAAGAAGGAAATAAAATCCAATTCATAAATGCACTTTCCATGGTAGTGGGGAGACAGAGGTGCATGCCTGTAATCCCAGCACTTGGCAGGCTGAGGCAGGAGGATCGATGTGAGTTTGAGATCAGCCTAGGCTACATAGTGAATTTATGGCCAGCCTGAACTACATAGTGAGACCCTGTCTCAAAAAGAACAAAAAATAAAATAGTCTACATCCAACTGGGCATGGTGGCACACACCTATAACCCCAGCACTCAGGAGGCTGGAGCAAGAGGATAAAACCAGCCTGGGCTACATACTGAGTTTAAGATTTAAGCCCAGCCTGAACTACAGAGTGAGACCTGTCTCAGAGACAAAAAAAAGGGAAAAAAAGTCTATATCTAGTGAAAATAGTTTTCCAAAGAAATACAATGGCATTAAAAATATACCTATGTGGCAAGAATATTTTGTACCACATAAGTGTCAAAAGAAATTCTTGGACTTTCACTTTGCAAGACAGGATATAGAAGCTGAGTAGCCCAAGGCAAAGGAGAAGGAATCTGAAGCCAGCAGGCTGGCGCCATGGCAAAATTGGAAAGGGTCGGTCACCTCATGGCCCAAAGCCAAGAAGGGAAGCCCACTGCAACCAAAGCCCCATGTTCCGCGTGCGAACCGGCAGACGCTTCCAATCTGCTGTGGATTCCGGAAAGGACTTAGGACCGAAACGGAGAGAAGGTTCCCCCTACTGTCACAAAACCAGGTGGTGGTGGTAAAAATGGTGACGTCCAGGAGGCGCAGCTTTGCAAAATGCCCAGGGCAGTGACAGTCAAGCTTTCCATGACACAGACAGACTGCTGGGGCTCGCATGCCATAGGTTCGTCACCCTGGCCAGGGTTATCCTGCTGAAGGCTAGAGATGTGCCCGGGAAGCTGCTGAGCAGGGGCAAAAAGCCCTGCAGCAGAGGTGAGAACACGGCAGGCTGGTGCCACTCCCAGGCTATCCCTGTCGCCAGGGCCACAGGGGCCACACAAGATTTTCCAGAAGCAGCTGAGGAGCGGCTTCTGCCTGCGACTGGACCTCTCCCTCCACTGAACTCTTCTTCTCACCAGAAATTTGTTATCACCACCTTTACCAAGTGACACGCAATGTGAAATCCCAGAGCACCTCACCACTCCCTCCACCAAGAAGCTGCAGCCAGGCACGATGATACACGTCTGTGACCAGCTACTCCAGAGGCTGAGGCAGGAGGATCGTAAGCTCACATCAGCCCGGGCAACTTACACTTTGAATCAAAATAAAATAAAAAGGACTGAGGGTGTAGCTCAGTGGCAGAGAGCTTCTCTAGCATATGAAAGAGAGACAGAACAAAAATGAAGCAGGCAGGCAGGCAGGCAGGAACCAAAACTCAGTTAGTCCTCAGCACCAGGGATACATGCTGTAACAAATGGGATTTATTCTCAAAAACTGGCATCCTAAATTTCTTACCAAGAACCTAAATATGGATAAATTCTTTGAGACATAACGTATCAAAACTGACCCTGGAAACTGGGTATGGTGGCACATGCCTGTAAATCCTAGCACTCACGAGGCTGACAGGAGGATCGTTGCAAGTTCCAGACCAGCCTGGGCTACAAAGTGAGCTCAAGGCCAGCCTGAACTACATAGGGAGACTCTGTCTCAAAGACACACACACAAAAAAAAACTGACCTTGGAAAAAATGTAAAAGCTTAATGATAGTTATGTCTATTGTTAATTAAATATGTAATTTAAAAATATATACTCTTCCACATAAGAATTTTTTTTAAAAAATTTTTGTGTAGAGATTTTTTAAAATTTGTTTTATTTTATTTTAAAAGGGAGTAAAACACAACAAAACAGAACAGAATGGGACATAAGAAAGGGTAAATTTCAAAGCTAGACAACCAGAGATCTTCATTATTTGTCTTATTGTCTCTTGTTTTCTTCTAAATGGTTGTCCTTATCTTTGCATATGGGGAGCTCATACTAAATAACATCGCCAATATTTTCACAAGATGTGTAGTTCACTGGCTCCCACTTGCTAAGCAGGGGGGAAGAGAAGGGGGGGCATGGGGCGGAGGGCAGGACGACTTGACATGTCTGATTCTCAGCCCACATGCCAGCAGGATCACAGCCGCCCCCCAAAGAAGGGACGAGTTCCTTGTTCTCCTGGCACCCCTAATCAACCCCACAGTGCAGGTCCCAATGCGCCAGGGTCTCTCTCCTTCGGCCTGCCAAAAGTCTGCCACACTCTCAGCCGCCCCCCAGAGAGGGGAGGAGCTCCGTGTTCTCCCGGCACCCTGAGTCAACCGCACAGTGCAGGTCCCAAGGCGCCAGGTCTCTCCCCTGCAGGCCCCCCAAAGTCCACCATACTCACCTGCTATTTCTTTCTGATGAATTGACCATTCCATTTCCAAAGTTCTGAAATGGCCAACAGACCACAGAAAGAATTCTCTTTAGGCTCCTGTTTGAAACCAGCAGCTACAGCAATCTGCTGACCTTGCTTCAGGGCCACTACAGTACAGATTGAACCCAGACTGAACCCAGGGCCTCTGCACCGTACCACATATCCAGTTTTTTTTTTTTTAATTTTGATATTTAATTTTAATTTTTAATTTCTGTTGTTTTTATGAGTTTTTTTGAGACAGGGTCTCAGTATGTAGTTCAGGTTGGCCTGGACTTACTACATAGTCCAGGCTGACCTCAAACTCGCAGTGATCCTCCTGTGTCAGCTTCCTGAGTGCTGGGATTATAGGCATTAATTTTAAATTTTAAATCGTTATATATCCTAGGCTAGCCTCAAACTTGAAATCCTGCCTCAGCCTCCTAATGTTAGGATGACAGGCATGCACTACCACTTTCAGCTATGAGTACTTAAATATTTAAATATTTTCTTGCCTGGGCATGGTGGCACTCACTTGTAATCCCAGCACTTTCGAGGTTGAGGAAAGATGATTGCTACAAGTTCAAGGCCGGCCTAGGAGACATAGTGAGATCAAGGCCAGTCTGAACTACATACTGAGACTCTGTCTCAGAAACACACATACACAAAAAATGGGTTTTTTGCCTTTGGAGTTGAGGGTGTAGCTCAGTGGCAGAGTGCTTACCTAGTGGCAGAGAGTACAGGCCATAGGTTTAGTCTCCAGCATCGCAAAAAAAAAAATTGGGGGAAGGGGTTTACTCAAGATCAAACTCACAACTTTGTGCTTGCCAGGCAGGCACTTAGGCCACTGAGCTAAATCCCCGGTCCTGGCTTGCAAGATTTTTAAATGTATTTTTTCTTATTTTTTTTTTCTGGTTTTGTGTGTGTGTGTGTGTGTGTGTGTGCGTCTGGGTGGTGTTGAGTATTTATGTATTTTTATACAAAATACATGAACTAAAAATAATTTATGTATTTACATAATTGAAATTAAAAAAATGAAAGAATTGGTAAATTATACCAAACTTGTAAGGAAGAAATAATGCCAATCTTGTACTATTTCAGGAAACAGACAAACAGGTAGGATGTCTAGACTCATTCTACAAAGCCAGCATGGCCCTGATACCAAAATCAAAGATTTCACACAGGCCACATAAGTACAAATTAACATCCTTCATGAAATTGATGTACACATCCTTTTTAAAACGACATATCAGCCAGGCATGGTGGCACAAACATGTAATCTCAGTCCTTGAGAGGCTGAGCTAGGAGGATCAAACTGAATCTAGAACTAGATGAGACCCTATCTCAAAAAATAAAAAGGGTTAGGAATGTAGGTCAGTGGTAGAGCACTCCTGGGTTTATATCCCCAGCACCACAGAAATAAATCAATAAATACATATAATAAAACTCATAAATGTAATAGCATTCCCGAAATACGAAATATAGAGAGAAATTTAACAGAATGTGTCCATATAAGTGTCCTGTACACTAAAAACTACAAAGTACTATTGAGAAAAATCAAAGACAACCAAATAAGTATGGTCATACACCACATTCATAAATGGGAAGGTCAATATTAAAATATCCACTCTCAGGCATAGTGGCACATGCCTCTAATTCCAGCACTCAGGAGGCTGAGACTGGAGGATCTCTGCGAGTTCCAGACCAGCCTGTGCTACAAAGTGAGCTCAAGGCCAGCCTAAACTGCATAGCAAGACCCTGTCTCAGAAAATAAACAAATAAATAAATAAATAAATAAATAAATCTATTCTCTCACAAATTAATTAATTGTAAGCTGTATAGATACAATCCCAAAAGTCTCAGCAAGGTATTTATAAGAACTGCTAAAAGAATTTTAAAATTTAAATGGAGACATAAAGGACCAAACCCCAAAATAATTTTGGAAAGGAACAGCAAGAAGACTTAATATTATCTGATTTCAAGATTTACTTTAGGGTTGGGATAGAGCACAGTGATGGAATATGTGCCAGCGTGGCAAAGAAAAAGAGAAAAAGAACACTGCGCTGTAGCAGCCAAGACAGTATGTTATCTGCATTGTGACAGATGTAGATTGAGTCCAGAAACTGACCTATGTATATATAATTGTTTGGTATTTGACAATGACAGCAAGATAACAGAAAAAGGATAAACTTTTTGGCAAACAATACTTTAACAACTGATATCCACAGGGGGAAAAACATGAACTTCAGCATGTTAAATATGTTCAACAGTGTTAGTCATCACAGACATGCAATTTAAAACCACAATGAAATATTACTACACACTCACTGGGATGGCTAAAAGGGACACACAATAACAAGTGCTGACATGAAGGTGGAGCAAATAAAACTCTCAGACACTGCTGGTAGCAAAGAAAAATAGCACAACTTTGAAAAAGACTAAGTTTCTTATAAAGCTAAACATATATTTACCATATGACCCAGCAATTCCGCGCATAGGTATTTGCTAAAAAATTTAAAAAGACATCCTCATAAACACACATACATGGATATTCACAGTAGCCCAAACCAGGACCTCATTGGTGGACAGCAGACTCTAAGGTACCCCCCCCCATCCACACTGCCTGCAGTCCATGCCCTTGGGGTGCGGACAGGATCCACAACTTCCTTCCGGCCAGCAGTGGCCACAAAGGAGCCAGGATATACACAATCACAGTCATGTGGGTAAAGCCAGGGGAGGTGGCACAGGTCTGTGATCCCAGCACTGGGGGAGCTGAAGGAGGAGGACTGCCACAAGTTCAAGGCCAGCTTGACTACATGTGTGTTCAAGGCCAACATAAACTATATAGCAAGGCCCTGTCTCAAATAATAACAATAATAATAATGTGGCTGTGACACATGACTGCCATGTCCAATTTATTAAAAAACACTATTCTTTGCTGGCTCTGGAAAGGCAACCAGCCATGCTGGAAAGGCCCATGTGGCAAAAATCCTGAGGGTGAGAGGTGTGTCTGGCAGTGAGAAGCTGAGGTCCCTGTCTGGCAATTCTTAGAAGTGAATTCCCGGCATTCAGCCAGGAAGCTGCACATTCCCCAGGTGAGCCTAGGAGGAGACCACAGCCCCAGAACACACCTGGACTGCAGCCTGCTAGCACTCGGCTTGGCTAAGTCTCAGAAACTCTCAGATAATGACTATTAGTACAATCAAAATGTCCATCAGGGGATGAATAAACCAACCAATTAGAGTATATCCAGACAATGAAACCTACTCAGTGATAAAAGTAATGAATTACTGGCATGAACAGTAACACAAATCTCACAGACATTATTCTGGACAAAAGAAGAAAAACATAAAAGAACACATACGGTCAGAAACAGTCAGCTATAATCTCAGTTACTCAGGAGGCTGAGGCAGGACCATTACAGACAAATGCAGCCCGGGCAACTTAGACAGACCCTGACTCAAAAAAAGAATAAAAGGGCTAGGGATGGGCCAGGGATTTAGCTCAGTGGCTTAAGTGCCTGCCTGGCAAGTGCAAGGTCGTGAGTTCGATCCCCAGTACCAAAAAAAAAAAAAAAAAAAAAAAAAAAAAAAAAAAAAAAAAAAAAAAAAAGGGCTAGGGATGTAGCTCAGTGGTAGTGTTTCCAAAAAATTCCCAGTAATGCAAAAAAAAAAAAAACCCACATATATATTATAAAATCATTCTTATGGAAGTCTAGGAGACACAAATATAATCTACAGGGACAGAAAGCAGTTCAGATTTCCTCATGCCAGAGGTAGGGGTTCACTGGGAAGGAACACAACAAAACACTTAGGGATACTGGAACTGTTTTAATTTTGATTGTGGTGGTAATTACACAGGTATATCACAACTGGTCAAAACTCATTTAACTGACCACAACACACCTACTGAAATTCCAGAGTAAAACTGAGGCTACAAGGCCTTTGTAGCTCAATTAAAAAATTAAATCTAGAGGCCGGGGATTTAGCTCAGCAGCATAAGTGGCTGCCTGATAAGTGCAAGGTCGTGAGTTTGATCCCAGGTATTCAAAACAAAACAATAACAACAACAACAACAAATGAAATCTAAGATATTAAAAATACAAGCTGTCACAGAAAAGTGACTGGCTTAGAACATGACCTTACAAATGACCTTGACAATGGAGAAATCTGATAGTAACCACCTGAAGCAAGCAATAGAACTTACCCTCAATAATGGGGCAAACTGCTATCACATGCCTCCAGATACAGTTCCCTGAGAACGACACAATATCATTTATATAACATTCTCACAAATAATGTTTAAGCTAGCGAGGCATAGTGGTGCACGCCAGTTATCCCAACCACTCGGGAGGCTGAGGCAGGAGAATCAAGCACAAAACCAGCCTGGGCAACTTAGGGAGACCCTGTCTAACAAAATTTACAAAATTTTGTTTTGTAACAAAACAAAATTTTGGTGGGTATAGCTCAGTGGTAGAGTATTTGCCTAATAAGAATTCAATCCCCAGGACAGAAGAAAAGACGGTAAGTATGAGAAAACAAACCCAGCTATTAGAATAATGGATTAGTCCATGAAAACAAATGACCCAGACTCTCCAAATATGTCAGCATTATTAAAAAAAAAAAAAAAGCAAATGAACGTACCAGCAGTGCACACTTCATGAAAAGACATGCATAAATATTTTCACATCAGCACTATCTTAAATCTCCCAAAAGGTAAAGCACCCTGTATGTCCCTTCAGAGTAGAATGCTTAAACAGAACATAGTGGGCACCGCCTACAATACTAGATACTTGGAAGGCTAAGGCAAATAGGTTGAAAATTTGAGGCCAACTTGAACAACTTAGCGGAATCCTGTCTCAAATAAATAAATAAAAGTAAAAAGAAAGAAAGAGAAAAGAGAGAGAGAGAGAAAGAAAGGAAGGAAGGAAGGAAGGAAGGAAGGAAGAAAGAAAGAAAGAAAGAAAGAAAGAAAGAAAGAAAGAAAGAAAGAAAGAAAGAAAGAAAGAAAAGGCTGGGGATATAGCTCAGTGTGTTGCCCAATATCACAAAAATAGGGCCAGGCATGGTGGCCTAGCACAGTAATCCCGGTATTCAGAAGGCGGGAGGAGCACAGCAAGTTCAAGGCCAGCCCGAACTGCATAGCAAGACCCTATCTCAACCAACAAAACAAAACAAAGTTAAATAATTTCAAATACAAATAAATAATAAAAAGAAATGGGGATGTAGCTTTGTGCTCCCTGGATTCAAACCCCAGTAATACACACACATAGAATGGTCACTAATAAATGACCAGCCCACCTACTGTGGAGGCTGAGGCAGGAGGATGGCTTGAGCCCAAAAATTTGAGATCAGTCTGGTAACAGCAAGAACCTTTTCTCTAAATAAATGAAACCAATTCTACCCATACAATGTAGTACGTACATACAGCAGTGATAATGAAGTAGGAGCGTTCAATGTAGCTGAACCTCATAATGCTGAGTGGAATATTACTCAGAAACTAGGCAAACTTTATACAGGCAAATTAATCCAGGGTGATCTAAGTCAAGATGGGGCCACCTTTAGGGGCTGGCATGGAGATAGGAGGGGTGTGGTGAAGGGCCTCCTGAGGTCTCGGCAGTCTCATTTCCTGCAGTGCTGGGACTGAGCCCCGGGCCTGTGCATGCCAGGCCAGTGCTCTACTCCTGCGCTACACCTCCTGCCTGGTTTCTTGATCTGAGTATTGGCTACGCAAGTGTGCTCACTTTGTGAAAATTCACCAAGCTATGAACATGGTTTGTGCACTCTCTAATATAAAACTTCAGTAAAAAGGTAAAAAAAAAATATGTATTTTTTAAACCAGGGAAGCACTCTAGATTAAAGCAAATGAGAAAATAAAGAGACAAATCAGTGTAAACCCTGTTGCTCGACTGGCCCATAATTTCTTTGTAATTGGGCAATCTGACTGTGGAACATACATCAAATATTATTTTAAACTGGGCTTGGTAAGTAGGCCTATAACCCTAACACTCTGGGAGGTTCAAGCAGCAGGATCACAAATTCAGCCCAGCCAGGGCAACTTAGCAACTCAAGGAAACCCAGAGTCGAAATTGAAGTTTTAAACAGGTTGGGGATATAGCTTAGTATGAAGGCCCGAGGTTCAATCCTCAGTATAAAAATAAAAAATGTATCAGTACTAAATTTCTTGTGTGATGATGGAGGGTATGGTGGTTACACAGAGGAATAACCTCATTCTTTTTGAAAGACAAGTATTCTAGGATAAAATATCCTGGTGTTGGGGCTGGGGATTTAGCTCAGTGGCATAAGCGCCTGACTGGCAAGTGCAAGGGAGTTCGATCCCCAGTACCGCAAAAAAAAAAAAAAAAAATCCTGGTGTCTGCAACTCACTACAAACCCTTTAAATATACACATGAATGAGAAAAGCCAACTCTGCAAAATGGCACTAGGGAATCTTGGGGAGCTTTCTTATGGCAGTTTTTCAGGAGTCCTCTGTATTATTCTTCTCTTTTATAGGCAGGAAATTTTTCAAAATAAAAATTTTGGGGTGATTGGTTTCGAAACAAAGTCTTACTGTGTAGTTCAGGCTAGCCTTGAACCCACTATGTAGTCCAAATCTTTTTTTTTTTTTTTTTGGTACCAAAAATCAAACTCACAACCTCGTGCTTGCCAGGCAGGCACTGTGCTGCTGAGCTACGTCCCCAGGCCTAACCCAGATCCTTCTGCCTCAGCCTCCCAGGCTGCTGAATTATAGGCATGCACCACCACACCTGCTTCAAAATAAAAAGTTGAAGGGGAAAATGTCTCATCTGAACTACTATTATTCAAGAGTTCAACAAAACTCTATGTACAGAAGACAACAAACAGTCCCTGAGCACTTACTGTAAGGCTCAGGTCACTTGCTGTGACACTCAGGTGCTCTCCACATTCACGTTCCCAGATGCCACCCTCACGTGCAGCTCAAGCGAGGGTGTTCCAATCGATCCCGTTTAGAAGCAGATGCTTGGAGAGGTGGAGCACCAAGTCCCAGCACCACTGCGACCTGGCATTCCAACCAGAGCCTGCCAGGTCAGAGGCCATGCTGTACCACTCCTTCACTTGGCTCTTCTTGCTTCCCTGCCTACGTACCCTCGCAACCCAAAATTCACCATGTCCAGTAAACTGCAACAGATCTGGAATCTGCATTCTGCAAACCACAGGGGTCACCAAGGGTCAGACTACAAACTGAACACAGAAAGGCTGGAGGCAAGTAAAGAAATAGGGGTAACATGTCCCCTTCCTATGGCCCATGACACATACAGACCTAAAGGGACTTTGCTAAGAGTCTAGCCGTGGGAGGCTGGGGATTTAGCTCAGCAGCACAAGCACCTGCCTTGCAAGCACGCGGTCATGAGTTCAATCCCCGGCACCGATTAAAAAAAAAAAAAAAAAAAAAGAGTCTAGCCGTGTAAAACAGCAGTGTAGGGGAAATAGAACAGGACATGAAGCAACAAATGAAATACAAACAGTCCTGCAAGTGGACTAAAAAGACTAGACTTTACCCTCATAGAAAAGCAAGTGTGTCTCCAAACTCTTTAAGTCACCAAGGAACCTCAGCACTGAGGGCATTCTTTAAAATCCCAAAGGCCTGGGCTGGGGATTTAGCTCAGCAGCATAAGTGTCTGGCTTGCAAGCACGGGTCCTGAGTTTGATCCCCAGTACTGATTAAAAAAAAAAAATCCAAAGGCCAGGCATGGTGGTACACGCTTATCACCCCAGCACAAGCGGCTGAGGCAGGAGGTTTTACCTGGCCTACACAGTGAGTTCAAGTGAACGATATAGCAAGATTCTATCTCAAAAAATAGTAATTATTGTAATAAGAATAATACAAACCCACTTAATTCTCAGAACAACCCTATAAGAAAGGAACTAGCATTATCCCTATTTTACGGAAACTAAGGCAGAAAAGTTTAGTAACCTGTCCAAGATCACACAGCTGCTAAGTATGGAGCTACGATTCCAAGGCAAAGGAGTCAGTTATAGAGCCTATACCCATAACGGTTACTCTACACTGCCTCTGGAGGGGAAGAGACGGTTGGTTATTCACTCATCTCTTGAAATCAGAAACTGGTACCACAGGTCAACTAATAAAACAGTTTGAGACTAAAGACTGACTCAGCCCCAGACTAACTGTATGCAACTCTCCTGACACAGAAACCAGGTTTAGGAGAATTATCCAACAGTCCTTTCAATCCCACTCTGTTTTGACTGAAGAAATGGAAAATCAGGCTAATTAGGACTTGACAATGAAACAACAGGCAAGTACCAAAAAGATTGGGTTCACTTAAAAAGTCTGCACTCACAGCTGACTGTTAGGCGGTGCCAGAACGTGGAGTGAAGCATTCAAGTTTGCCCCCAGCTGCCAGCATAATCTGATGCAATCCCATCTCTATCAGGTTTGGAAAGGAGGGCAAAGTGGAAGAGATAACAATCCAACAAGTGCTGGGCAAGCCCCAGGAAAGGACCTTAGATCTTTTTCCCAATATACAGAGAGGCCAATTCCCAGAACTAAAGGAATACTAGCATGACAGTACCTCCAAGTGGCAAGATTTTTTTTTTACACTATCCTTTGCCTTTGCACTGGCCAATTAGAGGAATCAGGAACTGAGGACACTTCAAACATAGCCTGTGGGCATTCCTAACACATGACAGTTCAAGAAACCCAGGAGCCTGGGCATTTCAGCAAGCTGTTTACAGAAGCTGGTCTGGTGAATAACACCTTTAAGTGCTCCAAGTGTGACTCCTCTAACAGACTTATCATGAGTAAGACAGTAAGAAACACTAAGTGGTAGTCCTCTGCCTAGGAGGGAAGTGCAATTTTACTAAGCTGTAGAAAGCTCTTACAGGTACTTCCAGGAAGAGGGAAGGTAAATGCTAAGGTCACCGGCTGAAACCTTTTCTTCCTAGGTCTAATCCTAACTAAATTTTAACATGGATGGCTGACTGGTGGAGTCACACATACCTGAATGGAAACCCAGACTCAACTGGGCACATGATTTGATGCATGTTACAAATCCTAAGTATGAATTTTTAGCCTGTACTTCGCAAAGGTTGTAGTGAGCTCAAACCGAGACAATAAACAGTTTATCTTCAGCACGATAGCAGCCACGCAGTGAAGGTAAGGTCCTTCCTATCTCCTTCCTCTCCACTCACTCCACCTCCCCTTCAGATGCCTTATCATCACTGCCTTCCGACAGCAGAACCTCAGGCGTCAACACACGGGACCTCCTGGTCTCCTTCCTGGAGGGGTATTTGGCTAAATCTGTAGGCAAAAAGCTACAGAGGAGCTCTTGCCAAGAAAACACCAAACCAGGGAAGTGAGGTTGGATCCTCACCCACAAGCTTGGTGTCGTCTGTTGTTTACAGTGCGTCCCCTGCCTGTCAACGCACTGAGAGGGTCGGAGTATATGTCCAACTTGGCGAAGGAAGCACAAAGGTGACGAAAGACGAAGAGGCTGGCAAGGGGGGCCACTGCTGGAGGCTGGGGCTGCAGGTTACAAGCGGATACGCTCGAGCCTCTCACCATCTCCCCTCAATCAAGGGCCTCACAGCTCCAGCCTGGGGTCAACACAAGGGACCTCCAACCTCCTGGTCAAACTCCAGTGGATTTGCAAGGGCGGGAAGTGAGGGGGCTGGCAAGCGCGGCCGCGGCCTCGGGCTCCGGAATGTGCTCAAAGAGGGGTCACCGGGGGAGGGGCCGCGCAGGGAGGACCTGGAGAGGGGCGGGGCCCGAGACGGGATAAGGGGTCGGGGCTCTCGGCTGGGGAAACTCGGAGTCTCCACTCGACTTCCAGCTGGACGCCAGGCAGCCCCTCCAGCCCAGGTCCCCGCCGCCACCACCACGGGGTCGTCCCATTCCCCTCACCTGTTTCGGCTGCTCTGCCTGCTCCGAGGACGCCATCTTTCTGAGGCCTGACTAATCTACCGCCGCTGGACGAGATTTCTCCCAAGCGCCCTCGCTCTGGTTCTGCCACTCAGGCTAAAGTAGAAGCAACGGAGCCTGTCGATGAGTGCAGGTTTGGGGAAAGAGTGGAACCTGGTGTGTGGGTCACCTCCCATAATTTCCATAGGTCTCTCTGCCTTACAAGGAAATCCAAAAGAGTTTATTCTTTTTTCATTGTTATAGGAGTATTATTATTCTCCAATTAAATCCCTCTTGTGCCCATAGGGCAGTAGACACCTTATAAGTATTTAATAAATGAATGTTAAGAAACTTGGCAATAAGAGTTCTAGCCATTCATTATAATGCTACTAAATGGCTATTTTTTTTTTGCCTACTTTGATAGCAGTAGAAATAAAAAGATCCAAACCCCCCCCCAACCCCTGCTGACCAGCCCAGGACCAGCCCAATTACAGCATTGCTCTGGATAGAACCTGATTACTGCGGAAAGGTCTGTTGGAAGAACACAGAAGTGGGCCATGGGAGAAGAGGCTTCTATGAACTATTATGGAATTGCAATGCTTGAGTTGTTTTGTGTTTTGTTTTGTTTTGTTTTGTTTTGTTTTGTTTTGTTTCACGGTGCTAGTGATCAAACGGAGGGCCTCACTTATACTGGGCAAGCTTTGTACTAGGGAGCCATGTCCACTTCCTGAATTGTTAGATTTTAGACTAAATATGAGACGAGACGCTACGGTATGAATGTTGACTATTAGCTTATGTTAAAACTGTCCTTTGATGGCCGGGCATTTAGCTCAGTGGCATAAGCGCCTGCCTGGCAAGCACAAGACTGAGTTCAATCCCCGGTACCACAAAAAAACAAAAAAAAATCCCTGTCCCTTGAAAAAGCGGGGCATGTCTGTAATCCCATCACTCAGGAGGCTGAGGCAGGAAGATTGTTATGAGTTCCATACTGTCCTGGGCTACAAAGTGAATTCAAGGCCAGCTCGAACTGCGTGTTGAAACCCTGTCTCAAATAAATAATAAAACTGTCCTTTAACCTAATTGAAGTAACTCAAATGGACTGCCTTAATTCCGCTTAACAAATATCTCATTTCTTCACCCATGTTTGTTTTCCCTTTGCTTGTGATACATGGATTGAACCCAAGATCTTCAGGCTCAGCTACATGCTCAGCTGTTTATTTGTTTGCTTGTTTGTTTTCAGTGGCAGGATCTTCTAAAATGCTAAATTGCGCAGGCTGGGTTTAAACTTTCAATTTTTTTTTTTTTTTTTTTTTTGGTACTGGGGATCGAACTCACAACCTTACGTTTGCCAGGCAGGCGCTTAAGCCACTGAGCTAAATCCCCAGCCTAAACTTTCAATTTTCCTGCCTCAGCCTGCTCAAGAGCTGGGGTTACAGGCATGTGCCACCACACCCACAGCTTTGCTCTTGCAGCAAAGGCCAGGAGATAGGACAACAGAAGACTAACTCGTTGGTCAATGTTAGGTTACTTCATGTAACCTTTTGGTGAAAGAATTAAAGCACAGGGGCCTTTACAATCATTGAAAGTGACCAGTTTGAGAAATCTGTCTATTGTCTAACCTTGATTTTCAGAAGGTCAAATAAACAGCTTAGTTTCAACCTGGTGATATGGAACCTTAGCATGAATGATACCTTTTGGGGGGGGGTACCAGGGATCGAGCTCACAACCTCACGCTTGCCAGGCAGGCACTTATGCCACTGAACTAAATCCCCAGCCCACATGATTCCTTTTTTTTTTTGAGTGTGTGTAAAAGAGATGGAATCCAGGGCCTCCCACATACTAGACAAATGCTTTACCAGTAAGCTACACTCCCAGTTCTCATCTCGATTTTTTTTAATTTGGTTTTTTGAGACAAGGTCTCACTATGTCCTGCAGGCTGACCTCTAACTTGTGGCAATCCTCCTGCCTCAGCCTCCTGAGTGTGGGGACACTTGGCTTCCATCATGATTTTTAATCAAGTCGAGTGGCCTACTGCACAGGTTACTCCAAAGCAGTGGCCTCCTGAAATATTTGTTTTGTTTTGTTGAAAGAGGGTCTTGATGTGTATTTCAGGCTGGCCTTGAACTCACTATGTAACCCAGGCTAGCTTTGAACTCTCAGCACTTCTCCTGCCTCAGCCTCCTGAGTGCTGGGACTATAGGTGGTACCACCGCACCTGGCATTGAGATTGTACTTAACAATCTATTTGTGTATTCAAGATTTTATTCCAGTGACCTAACTCAACTTGCATTGGTGAGGCAGTGAATAAAATGGTAAATCTTATGCCACTTTTCCCCCTCTTTCCTATGCTATTTTGTTACATCTTCAGCAACACTGGAAACTGCACTCTTCAATTTTTAAAATTCAGATTATAGGATGGGAGAGTTTACAGAAGAACTTTACAAGTAGGAAAGGGAAAACCAGTTAACACTGTAAAGTGGCAGACTTTAAGTATTAGTATTATGCATCTACTTAAACACAGAAAGGATGCTCCAAACGTTAAAGGATGTATACTTTGAAATGCAAAATAAATCCCTGACTTCGTTTTAAACATTCGATTAAACAAGACTGGGATGTAGCGCACTAGCAGACCACATGCTTACCATGCACAGGGTCCCATAAACACCAGAAGACAAGAACAAAAAAGCAAGCCACTCTTCGGCTGTATTCCCGCAAGCTAAAATAGGAGTTGAACAGACTACACCTCCTGTCATGCCCCGGGGCTAGCAACTAGAACTACATTTCCCGGCGTCCCTCGTTGTCTCGTGTGATTGGCTGCCAGTAGAACTACATCTCCCGGCAGGCCGCGGGATGGACAGGAGTAAGAGAAGCGCTGTGCCCTGTTCCCAATACCTTCCCTGAGTTTCTCCAGTCCCACCTTGAAGAGAATGGAAGCGACCGGTGTCTCAGGTGCTGTGGAACCTGGCGAGATGCGGTCTCCGAAGGCTTGTCTGTTGCGCCGCAACCACACCCGCGAGCAGCACGGCGTGGCGGCCTCTTCCCTCGAAGAGCTGAGGAACAAAGGTTAGCACTGGCCCGGGCCCGGGGCGGGGGCTGAGAGCCCAGTGGGTCTGAATGTTCCACAGCCAGGACCAAAGCGAGGTCTGGGACGGAGACTTGGGCATTCTTGTAGCTCAGGAGGAGCCTTGGGACAGAATGGCCCATGTGGATATAGCAAGGCACAAATTCCAGGCCCTTTAACTCTTCTCATGTTAGACTCGTAGTCGGGACAAGGAAGACAGAGAGTAACGTGCAAACGAAGTCCGACTGCATTTAGGTGACCTGCCTGAAGTAACTCAGATTTTGGTGACCAAGCCGAGAGCCGAGTCGGGTATTACTGCCACTCAGCTTACAAAGGTGATGGTGGGGGCGGGCTTCCAACCACCGACTGGTACCCTTGCCATAGAGGAAGCTGCTAATGACCCCCGCGGTGGGGTCCGCAGGAGGACAAAGGTCTGAGCCCAGCCCCGCCACACTCCGTACTGCTTGCCTTTGCCGCTTAACCATCTCTGATCCCATAGCTTTCTCATCGGCAAAGTGGCTGTATCCAGCCCTGCTAAGGGAGTGTTCAGTCTCTGAAATGAGGCAAGATAGCCAAATGATTTACAAACCTGTAGTGCCAAATTATGTATCCCCAGAAGTTCTGCTTTGTGTAAACTAGCCCAAGGCACATCGTAGGTGTGTGAGTGACTTAGCCCCAGCTGTCTTACAGAAGACGTGGGACCCAGGAATGCCAAAGTACTATAGGATGCTTTCATGACATGGCTTTTGCCACAATGCTATTTACATATTTGTTCCTGACATGAGGTTACTTCAATTTTAGTGCTACTTTGTACACGACTTGGCTGTGTTTGGCACACAGGCTTTTGTTCTGTGCAGCTGGACTTTAAGAGGCTCACTGTTCTATTTTGGATGATAGCATTGCCAGAAGACATTTGTAGTCGCTTGATCTTCTTAAATCAGTCTCGGTAGCATTTTAAGGTATCACCATCATTCATCGAGATAGTACAAACCCAGCCTGGAGAAGGCCTGTTGCCAAGGATAATAAAAATAAAAATCTAAGTTTCTCCTTCTATTTTCTATGGTCTTGTGTAACTTAAGGGAAGATACTGCAAAGAACAAAAAGCATTTTCTTTCTTCCTTTCTTTTGACATTTGACACAGGAGAATTTTTTATTTTGCAGTGCTGGGGATGGAACCCGGGCACATAGGAGAATTTTAGATGACTGCTAAATAAACAAATGAGGCTTTATCAAACCAAGTTCCCGTTGGTTACTCACTTATGTAAAGACTTGAATCTCTTCTATATGTGGACGTAGACTAGCTATAGGAAACACATTTTCAGGAACCACACTGGGTTTAAATCCCAGCTATGCCACTTACGTGTGATGTGTAATCTTGGACAAATTACTTAACCTTTCTGAGCCGTGAATTTGTCATCTGTAATATGGGAATAAAAGCAGGACCTACTTCATATGATTAATACTGTATATGAAAAGCACTTAAAACAGTACCAGGTACATGGGTTTACATTAGAGCTTACAGTTACACTAGTATTGTGATTGTTGTTATCTACCAGGAATTCTGCTCAGGTCTGGGGGCTTGCATATTGAGAGCACTAGAGGAGGTATAATTTCCTGATGGATATCTGTCAGTTGCCACATATGTTCTTTTTCTCAGCCTGTGACATTCTGGCCATTGACAAGTCCCTGACACCAATCACCCTGGTCTTGGCAGAGGATGGCACCATAGTGGATGATGATGATTACTTCCTGTGTCTCCCTTCCAATACTAAGTTTGTGGCCTTGGCCAGTAATGAGAAGTGGACATACAGCAATTCAGGTAAGAAACTGGCTGCATATACAACATCCATTATGGTTAATTCTACTGCACAGCGACTGATTGCTATCTGGCTATTTAAGCATTTATTCAGTGAGTGTCTACCTGAAAACCTATCCGCCAGATATGGTGCTAAGTCCCGGGGATAAAGATGCAAGAGACATAAGTCTGACAGCAACTAAAATGCACCACGACAGAGAGGTCAATGTAACCACCTAGAATCAAGCTACCAGGGTCGGAATCTGGCTCTGCCATTTACTAACTAGCTAGTAAGTCTGGGCAAGTTACATAACGTCTCAGTTCCCTATTGTAATAGTTACAGTTCCTGTCCCCTAGGATCTCTGCGAGGATAATACAGCACATGTCAAACCAGCGTCTGTCAACAGTATTGAGGTTCTGGGCTGAGAAGTCTATGGCAGAGAGGCTGCTTTGTGTGTGGTACAACATTTAGCAACATCCCTGACCTGTTCCCACTAGATGCCAGTAGCAACCCCCTGACCTAACTATGACAATCAAGAATGTCTCCAAACATCTTATTTAGATCTTAGCTGATACAGTGAGGGCTCAATAAATATTACCTTTTCACTATATTGTCATCACTGGAAAAGAATAATACTGGTGAGCAGGGTTTAAAGAGCTAAAGAAATGTCTCCAAAGCCAGGCGTGCTATGCACACCTGTAAGCCCAGCACTTGTTAGGCTGAGACGGGAAGAGAAAGGATAAGGCTGGAGGATCACCGTGAGTTCAAAGCCAGTCTGGACTACATAGAGAGTTCAGGGTGATGCTGAACTACAAAGCAAAACTTTGTCTCAAAAACAAAAACGAAGTGTTTTTAAAAAGTCTTATGTGCTCCTAAATTGAGGAAGTCACCATTCAGCAAAGGCTGTACAAGCCACCTTTGTATTTGGGCCCAAGCGATAACAAGTGATGGGTTGTTCCAGTTAAAAATGGGACCGTCTCCATACACAGAAGTGCTGGTGAGAATGAATGTTTTCATATACAAAAACAGAACATAGGGCCAGAGATTTAGTTCAGCGGCATAAGTGCCTGCCTTGCAAGCACATGGGGTGAGTTCAATCCCTGGTGCAAAAAAAAAAACCTAGAACATATGCTAGGTGTGGTGGAACATGCCTATAACGTCAGTTCTTCGGAGGCTGAGGCAAGAAGATCACCATGAATTCAAGGCAGCCTGAACTACATAGTAAGACCCTGTCTCAGAAAACACACACACACACACACACACACACACACACACACACACAAAACTAACCAAAACGGAGGTCTGGTAGGATCCAAGTTCCGTCCATGACTATATAGTGGGGTTAAGTGGTTTCGCTTCATAGAACACTAATAAATTGAAAATGGGAAAAAAAAAAAAAAAGGGAATAGTGCCATCCCGGATGGGGTCTGGCTTTGCTGTGACTACTTGAGAGAAGGTGCCTCCCTCCCCATTGGAATCGTCCTGAATGGGGTCAGAAGGATGCAGGCGTCCTGGGGAGGAGGTGTAGATAGGGCTGGAAGTCATTCTGAGCCTGACGTTTTCTCCCGTGTATCAGATGGAGGCACAGCTTGGATTTCCCAGGAGTCCTTTGAAGTAGATGAAACAGACAGCGCAGCTGAGGTGAAGTGGAAGAATGTGGCCAGGCAGCTGAAAGGAGATCTGTCCAGCATCATCCTTCTGTCAGAGGAGGACCTCCAGGTAAGCCCCCCACAGCCCGCAGCCACACTCGCCAGCCCCACAGCCCCAGCACCTGCTCAGCTTCTGTGCCTGTTGCCACCGTGATTCCATCGTTCCGGTTTCCTATTGCAGCACTGAGGACTGAACCTCAGCCAAGGCGCTGAGCTACGACCCCAGCTCTTTTCATTATTTGCATTTGGAGACAGGCGCTAAGTTGCCCAAACTTACCATCTTCTTATCTCAGCCTCTCATCATGCTGGAGGGGTTATAAATGTGCACCACCCCACTGTGCTGATTGCTTTCCTTTCCTAAGCCCTAATCTGCCACCACCAACCTACCCCCGCCCCATGCGTTGCTGGGTATCAAACCCAGGGCCTTGTACATGCTGGGCAAATACTCCACCCCCAGCAATTCTTTCGTGTTTGTTTGTTTTGGTGATGGTACTGGGGATTGAACCCAGAGCCTTGCCACTGAGCTACATTTCTAGCCCTTCTTTTATTTTTATTTTTTTAATTTTATATTTTGAGACCATCTTGCTAGGTCACTGATTTGCCTAGGCTAGGCTCAAACTTGCAATCATGCTGCTTCAGTCTCCCAGAATGCCAGGATTATAGGCCTGCAGCATCAGACCCAGCTTCATTTTTAAATAATTCTTACATTACAATTAAGACTTCATTTCATGGTCCTTTTTCAGCCCTCACTATGCATCAGAATTATCTGTGGATTTTTTTTCTTAAATATAGATGTCCAGGCCCCAGGAAGCTCCGGGGACGGGGGCAGTATGCTGCTAGCAGTTGTAGATTTGGAGTGATTGGTTCAAATCCCAGCTCTGTCACTGCAACTTTGAGGCAGTATCTTAGCTTGTCTGCCTACATTTATTTCCTCTCTAGGAAAGTTGGGATAAAAATGTTATGTTTTCATTCAGAAGGTATTGACTGAACCCCTGCCCTGTGCCTAGCATAGTTCTCGACCCTGGGCCCTGGGAGTGAACAAGCCAGACACAGTTCACTCTCCACACTAGTGTTCCGACGAAGGGAGGCAGACAGCAGGAAAGACACAGGAACCTGGGCACATACCTGTCTTCCTGGCACACGGGAGGCTGAGGCAGGAGGATTGCTGCAGACCAGCCTGAACTCTATTGCAAGACCCTGCCTGAATAAGTAATATGAGTATTTCCACATGGTTCATAATCCAAGAGGTACAGAAAAACAGCCACAAAGTGAAAACAAACCCCAGTGTCTACAGACAATGACCAGGTAAAGAAAACATGGTAAATTGGTACTCTTCAGTGTCCTTCAGTTCTACAAAAGAGTGGACAGTTGACACACTAACACACGTTACATTGTCTGTGAGCCTGGGCAACACTGAGGGAAGCCAGAAAGAAAGGCCACACATAATCTGTGACTGCACTGATGGCCACATCCAAACCCACAGAGAGAAAAAATAAAAGCAAGGTGTGGTGGCACACAGCTGTAACCCCAGCTGGGCTAGGGGGTTGGAGCAGGAGAATTGCAAGTTCAAGGCCAGCCTGGGTAACTTAGCAAGAACCTTTCTAAAAATAAAAATAAAAAGAGCTGGAGGGGCTGGGGATGTAGCTCAGTGACGGAGCACTTGCCTGGTGCATATGAGGCCCTGGATTCAATTCCCAGTAGGGGGAGAGTGAGCACATGTAAATGACTGTGTGGGCTTGGGGTACTGAGAAGGAGGGGGAACTGCTAATGGGTTTCTTTCAAGGTCGGCTCTGAAAGTTTTTTTTGTTTTGTTTTGTCTCGTTTTGTTGCACTAGTGATTGAACTCAGGCCCCACACATGCTAACAGGTGCTCTAATACTTGAGCTGCACCCCAGCCAGTCATAAGATCAAATGTGAGGGTGATTTTACAACTCTGTGACTACACAAAACCCACTGACTTGTATACGATGAAAAGAAAACAGAATCCTATTGGACACACATTTCAGTAAAGCCATTAACAGAAAAGACGCAGAGGAGAGTTGGAGCCCTGTCCCAGCTCCGCAGGTTTCCCTCCCTGTAGTCTACTGACACAGC
Source organism: Dolichotis patagonum (assembly GCA_004027295.1). NCBI lineage: Eukaryota > Metazoa > Chordata > Mammalia > Rodentia > Caviidae > Dolichotis > Dolichotis patagonum. Next base: position 125,689 of record PVJX010001841.1, read on the forward strand.
CGATGGGTTTGTGTCTTGAACTGGACATGGGTTTTGGGTTTTTTTGGTTTTTGCTTTTTGTTTTTTTGGTACCAGGAATCAAACTCAGGACCTTATGCTTACCAGGCTGGCATTGCGCCACTGAGCTATATCCCAGCCCCTTGGAGACGTTTTCTGGACAAACATGCATAACTCCTGTCCTCACCATTTTGTTGTTGTTATTGAGACAGGGTCACACTGTGTCATGCAGGCTAACCTTGAACTTGTTTATCTGGCATAAGCTGGCCTCAACTCAAAGCTATCCTCTTGCCTCAGCCTCTTGAGTGCTAGGATTACAGGCATGAGCCACTCCACCGGGCTGTCCTCCCCCAGTTTATGCAAAAGGAGCCTGCCTGCCCTGTTTTTAAATGAATGCTTGGAAGACTTCCCAGGTCAGTGTGGAAAAGAACCCTCATTCCTTTCCCCAGTGCAAGGTACTGCATTTCCAGAATGCACTGTGCTGTATTTATCAAGTACCCTTGCACACCATGGGTGCAGGTCCTCCTCATCTCCCCCAGACAGGCAGTGCTACCGAAGCTCATCCCAAGGGCCTTGGCACAAAGACATTGCGGGGACAGCAGTGTCGAATACGAGTGGCTTGTCACAGCTTGGGCCCTGATGAGTGAGCTCCAGAGGGGAGGACACTCATCCGGCCCCCAAAGAGAGCTGGGGCTGTTCACCCACAGGTGAAGGAAAGCAGGCCAGGGAGGGAGGCGCAAGCTCATCTCCACAGGCTGGGGGGATTAGAACAGGGAGACTGTGACCCTCTCTCACCTCATTTTCCTCACCTGTGAAATGGGGCCATAGTAGGACCTTCCTTGTGAGACCCATGCCTCTTAAGCTTTGTCCCTTGTGAATATACTAACTTTAATTCAAAAATTGATGTAACATAAAATTAAAAAATAAAGTTTTCTGCTAGAGAGGCCATTCCTAATCTAGTACTCAAAAAACACAAGTTCTTGCCAGGTACCACAGTATAGGCCTGTAGTTACACAGGAGGCTGAGACAGGAGGCTTGCCAAGTTCCAGCCCAGCCTGGGTAATTTAGCAACATAGTAGGACCCTGTCTCAAAACAAAAAAATGTTAAAAAGCTGAGGATATAAGCCAGGCATGGTGGCACACTCCTGTAATCCGAGCAGTCAGGAGGCTAAGGCTGGAGGATCGTTGCAAGTTCGAGACCAGCCTGGGCTACAAAGTGAGCACATGGCCAACCTAAACTGCATAACAAGACCTTGTCTCAAAAAAAATAGCTGGGGATGTAGCTAAAACAAAAGCCCCAGGTCTAACTCACAGTACCACTAAATAAATAAGCAGCTATCGGGCTTTGGATTTGTTCCCAGTGAGACACCAAGGAGTCGACTTTCCCATTTTCCCGTTTCCACACCAGAAGACTGTTGAAAAGTCGCCCACCTGGGGTGGGGTGGGTCGCGGCAGGGCTGTGTGGCCAGGCGTGCGCCAGGTCCTCAGCGCCGGGGTGTGTGCTTCAGGTGCTCATCGACGTGCCGTGTCTGGACCTGGCTCGGGAGCTGAGCCAGAGCTGTGCCGCCGTCCAGGGGCTGCAGAACACGCTGCAGCAGGCACTCGACCAGCGAGAGGAGGCCCGGCAGTCCAGGCAGCTCCTGGAGCTCTACCTCCGGGCCCTGGACAAGGAGGGTGGCGTCCTGTCAAGGCAGGAAGGTAGGCTGCCCCCTAGGGTTCCTGGGAGGCGGGGTTCTTGGGGGTACCCCCCCTCTCCAGCACTGGCTCTGCCTGCCTGCTAGATCGCGTGGTTACAAGGACTCGCTGACCTGTCTCTCACATCCGCTCTGCAGAGTCCAAAGCCGCCTTTGGGGAAGAGGTAGATGCAGTCGACATGGGCAGCAGCAGAGACAGTGCCTCCAAAATCACACTTACAAGCCAGATCCTTTCCGCGCTGCAGGAGAAGCCTGCTCCCGAGCTGAGCTTGTCCAGTCGGGATTTGGAGGTGGGCAAGGACGAGGGACACTGAGCAAGAGAGACTTCCCCAGGAGATGTAGAAGGGGACCGTGCAGAGGCATGGATAGGATTTTTTTGACCGCTGCAGAGCCAGACTCATAGCTGCCAGCTTGCCTGCCATGTACCAAAGCAATTGTAAAGGCCTCATCTACTGTAAACCAAAGTGACTTTAAAAAGCAAATGGGCGCACTCCCCAGATCACTGCTGCTGTCTGGTCCGTGGTGGTCATGGCAGGGAGGAAGAGCAGGGCCCAAGTGTCTACGAGGTTCCTCAGTTGTCAAGAGTCAAAGAAGACCCACTGGCAGTGGGGAGGGGCACGCCTTTCCTCCCAGGGCCAGCCCACAGGGAGTTCCGGGCCAGCCTCAGCTACATCCTAAGTCCCTGTGTGGGAAAAAAAAGCTCCACAGCCGATCCTGAGGCCTATAGAGGAGCACAGGAAAAGGCGACTTGAGGGGACCCTCCTGCGCTGGCTAAGGCCAGGCCACAGGAAGCGTGACAAAGGGACTCCGTGAGGGTGGGTGCTGCTTCTTATCCATTGTCATTGTCCCCATCCCAGACACCTCCCTGTTTAATTCCTTTGGGGAAGGAAATTGGGTTGACTGGAGCTTGGCTAAACTTCCTGTGGTTGAATGGTTAAGAAAAGCCACTTTGGCTGGGGATTTAGCTCAGCGGCTCAAGCACTTGCCTGGTAAGCGTGAGGTCGTGAGTTCGATCCCAGGTACCAAAAAAAAGAAAAGAAAAGCCCCTTGACAATGTCCAGGGGAGGAAGCCCGGTGAGTCGGAGCAGAGGCCACATAAGCTCCTGTGGCCTGGTCTCACTCCGCTAAGAGAACCCCGAGGCGCAGGCGAGGAGGGCAGAAGCGGCGCTTCTCAGTGGCTCTTGTTCTTGCTGCAGTTGGTCACCAAGGAGGACCCCCAAGCACTGGCCACTGCTTTGAACTGGGACAGAAAGAAGGCGGAAGTGGCCCAGCAGGCCTGCACCCAGGAGCTCGCCCGGCGCCTGCAGCAGACCCAGAGCCTGCGTTCGCTCAGGACTCTCTCAGCCAGGAAGAGCTCCCTGCCTGGAGACTCACAGGGCATCAAACGAGCCAAGCAAGGCCCCACCTAGCTGCAGCCGTGAAGACACAGAGGAAGAGCCAGGACCTCGGTTTCTGCTGCCAGTGAACACCCTCAGCCCAGTTATTTTGCCCCTGCAGTCTATCCTGCCCCTGCCTCCAGCTTGTTCTCTCAGCATCAGCAGGAAGCCTGGCTTATGCCCCTTCCAGAAAGCCCATTCCAGAACTCTACCCCTGCCCATTCTCCTGTGTTTTGTTTTGAGATGGGGTTTTAGTATGTAGTTCAGGCTGACCTTAAACTCACAGATGATCCTTCTGCCTCAGCCTCCAGAGTGCTGGGCTTATGGGCCTGTCCTACCACACCCCACTTCAGCTGCCTATTTTGAATGACATAAGTGTACCAATGCTGTGCTATTCTTACGTCCTCTGTTTAAAAGAGAGAACCAGGTATGGTGCGCATGCCTATAATCCCAGCGCTCTAAAGGCTGAGGCAGGAAGATGGCAAGCCCAGCCTGGGTGATGTAGCAAGACTGTCTCTCAAAATGTTAAAAAGTATATTAGCTGGGGATGGTAGCACAAGCCTGTAGAGTTCAAGGCCAGCCTGGGATACATACTGAGTTCAAGACCAGCTTTAGCTACATAGCAAGACCCTGTCTTTAAAAAAAAAAAAATATATATATATATATATATATATATATATCACAGAGACTGGGGAGATAGGTCAGTGCAAAGGCCATGTGTTCAGTCCACAGTAATGGCACAGACTTAGCATTCTTGAGGCCCTGGGGTTCAAGCCTCCATACCCCGCCCCCAAAAAAACCAAAGTAAATACTCTACATGAAAATACTGGTTAAAGGTAATGAAAAGAAATTGTTATATTTGGAATACTCACCCTTGTTCCACACCCAAGACTATAGAATTTGAGACACAAATTGTATAATGAGGTGACTGATGGAGGCTAGGCATGGTGGCACAGGTCTGTAATCACAGCATTAGGAGGCTGAGGCAGGAGGATAACTGTGAGTTCGAGCCAGCCTGGGCTACAAAGCGAGTTCAGAGCCAGCCAGAACTTCACTGCAAAACTATGTCTCAAAAAGACAAAAAGAAAAAGTGACTAATGGAATGCTGATGCTAGCTGTGAACTTGTTCCTCAGATTAATATTTTTGTTTGCTTAGAGGCACATATTAAGTTTGCAGACCACAGCAACTCACAGTCTAATTCACCATTTCTAATAATCTAGCTCAGTATTGGGAAATTGTTACCACCATGAAAACTTCTGTTTTCTAATATGTTTTATCAGCAGGGGGTGTAAGAGGTCTCACAGTGATTTCTGGGTGGTACAGCTGCAAATCTCTCCAGGCACAGTGCAGAGAACTTGCGGTTTATACATCTCCTGTTCCTACATAGACCTGCTTTGCAGCTTTTGCGATTGCCACACACTGTCCTTGCAGGAAAAGCACGATCGTTATGGTTGACTACCTGACTTTTTGTGTGTCCTTAGAGCACAATAGAACGCAGTAGAGATCCATCAACCAGTTCTGTGCATCTCAGTTTTTTGAGATAGGGTCTTACTGTATAGTTCAGCCTGGCATTGACTCAAGGCAGTCCTCCTGCTTCAGCCTCCTGGGTGCTGGGATTGTAGGAATGCATCACATAAAACAGCTCACTCTTGTTTTTGGTGCTGAGGACAAAACCCTAGCCCCACACATACTAAGCAGGTGCTTTACCACTGAGCTGCATCCTAACCACACACTGGGCAGTTTTTAAACCAAGAAATGTAACAGTCTTGAGGAGCAGGGTAGTGTGCAGAAGATAAAACAGAACAACAGAGAAAACTGTTTCCCAGGGTCGGGGAGACAGCTCAGTGGCATAGCACCTGCCTGGCAAGTGCAAGGTCCTGAGTTGCATTCCAGGTACCCCCCCCCCAAAATGTTTCCCTCTGTGGTCTTCCAGGAAGGCACAAATCTATTTGGTACCCTTTTACTGCACCTCACACTGCTGGATCTCACTGGCCTCTGCACTCACCTTTTGGTAGCTTATCTGGTAAAGCCTCCTTAATTAGCCTTAAATAAAAGCCAGAGCTTGTGTTGGAAACACTTCAAAGGTGGGAAGGGTGGATGTGCAGTAAAACGGCGTTGCCCGTGACCGGGTACTCTGAAGCCGTCAGATGCTGCAGGACCTGGAACCTGACAGATGCTGGGAGGGCTCCTGATTGTCCTCGGATGCCACAAGCAGCACTGCTGTTGGCAACTGATTTCCCACCACAGCAAGGTTCTGAGCAACATAGTACATCTGTCCTTGAGTCACAGGGTCGCCTACAGGAGCCTAGAAGAAAAAGTTGGGCATGGTGGCACACACCTCTAATCGCAGCACTCAGAAGGCTGAGGCAGGAGGATCACCGTGAGGTCAAGGTCAGCCTGGGCTACAAAGTGAACTCAAGGCCACCCTGAACTACAGTGAGATCCTATCACAAAAAAATAAAAGTAACAACAACAAAAAAAAAAACCCCGAAGAAAAAATCCTTTGTGTTTTTGTATAAAGCAGGATTAGGCTCCAGGCTAAGGTAATTCTGAACAGGTCTGCGTCTGTGTGAAGGCCCAACAGGGCCACCAGAAGCCACGTAGGGGGCTGTGCCCTGTGTTTCATGCCTGTAGCTGCTCAGGAGGCTGAGGCAGAAAGATGATGGACCCAGCCTGCACCACACTGGAGCCTCAAACCGTACTCAGCTGGGCTCATCTCGCCTCTGTCCATAGCAAAGTGGGGATCCGTGGGGTCCCATGACTTCATGTCACAGAGGCTACATAGTGAGTTCAAGGCCAGCCTGAGCTACACAGGGAGACCTTGTTTCAAAAACAAAACTGGAGGGGCTGGGGGTTAGCTCAGTGGTATAAGCGCCTGCTTAGCAAGCTTAAGGCTGTGAGTTCAATACCTGGCACCAAAAAAAAAAAAAAAAAAAACCAATAGGGATCCTGAGTTCAAGGTTAGCCTGGGCTACATAGGGAGATCCTCCAAAAAGGAAAGGAAGGAAGGAGGGCTGGGGGTGTAACAGTGGTAGAGCACTTAGGTAGCACACAGGGGTCCTGAGTTCATATCCCCGGCACCATAAGTTTTAAAAAGCGCCCCATACAGGGAGAGGGATTGCTTTCCTTCCCTGCCCGAGCAGGGGGGTAGATCAGTGAGCCCACGGGCCACAGGGCAACTGTAGAAGACCAAGAGGATGGTTCTCCTTGAGTGCAGGACTGTTACCTTCATATTAGTTAAGCCAGGCCCTGTCTCCACGCACGGATGGCACGGATGTGTACAGAGCTGGCCATGTTATCCCCTTCTCCCTTCAGCTGGCGCTAAGCAATGCAAACATGGCCAGCTGAGGTCCTGATGTGTGATCTTTAAGGCCAGCCAACAATTTCCTGTTTGCTCCCATCACGTCCCCTGTAAAATGGTTGAACACAGCACGATGGCAGAGCCAGACAGCTCAGGAATGTCAGCTGGGTGGAGCCTCAAGAGGCCATGCCCCGCAGAGAACAAAAGTCTACATACCAGAAACTGAAGCACCAGCCTCCTAAGTTCATTCACGCACTGTCCCCATCGAGTTACGCAGGCTGGGCTTTCTGCACATCTTTCTCCCTGCACGTTGCAGAGGAGCCTGCTCTCTACCCAGATAGCTCAGCTCACCTTGCTCACCTAATTCCCGCCGTCTTCACTGTCACTCATTGTTGGAGCCACTGGAGCTGAATACATGTGCAGGGCTGTGGCGTGGCCTGGGCATGACTCAACTGAGAAGGAGGAGATGCCTCAGGGGCCTCAGCTGAGGCCACCTAGAGACCTTCTAGATAGTTTTCCTTAATTAGCATCGTGTGTTGCTGAGGGCAAGGTCCTGCTCAGGTTTCCTCCACTGTCCACTCAACTCCTTGCTTGTTCTGGTTAAATACCGGCTGCCCAGTGTCAGTCAGCCAGCGGCCAGCAGAGTTACGAGCTCTGCCGAGGATTTCACTCCTGCAGCCCTAAAGGCCACGCCACGTGTCTCACCCCGTTGAGCCTTCACTGTGCACCTGTTGGGGAGATTGGGGATGTAGGTACAGACCCCAACCACTCATCCTTAAACCACCCACTTCTTCACAAAATTCTGGGAGAGGCCTTGGATCAAGGCCCTTGTCCGTGTAGCCTCACTTGGACTTAGGATCCCTTGGCTGCCCATAACTTTGACTATGTCTGAGTGTCTATACTCACTGTGGGTTGCATTGGAGCAGGTAGATGGGAATTAACTCACTGGAATTCCAGTAATGTTTAAGTGGGATTATAAATGGGACTTTCCAGATTGTGAGGCAGAGCGGAAAAGGGATTACAAATTTTGGGTTACACTATACAGTATTTGGATTACAATAGGCAAAGACACTGGTCTGCAGCCCCCAGCCCCGGGAGCAACTAGCCCTGTCTTCCTGGTCACCCCCATGCCACACTGCCTGCCGGCCTTCTAGGATAGACACTCGGCAGGCCTGGTTTCCGGCCAGCCTGGTGTACAGACAACATGGGTTATGACTGGCATTTTAGTTTTAACTTAGGACCCAAATGCTGGCTGCGTATGCTTCCGGGCGGTCTCAGCTACAGAACTGAGCCTCAAAGGGCCTTGGGAGGAGCACGACAGCATCCTGTCCTGTGTGGGGTTCACGGAGGGACCCCGGGCCGTGTCTCTCCAAGGACACTGGGATCCGGCTGCATGCAGGAGAGCGCGGACAGCCTGAGTTACAGCCGGCCCACGGGAGCCGACCGAGTTCATAAGTCAAGGGTCCACTGTGTGTTTAAAAATAGCCAGGAGCCAGAGAGCAGGGCCTGACGTCACCCTGATCCCGGCAGGAGAAGAGCATTAGAGCGAGCAGCTGGGACTAATGAACCGCCATTAGCCCGCTCCATTCTGTCAGCGAGCCAGCTGTCGGTCCCCATTAGGCCCTGGGCTTGCCAGGCGCTGTGCTAATTACCACTTACCAGCCCTCCATTCCTGGGTGGAAGCAGGAGGAGAAAACTAATGGAGTTTTCATTTTCCACTGAGAAAGGAATAAAGCAATAGTATGCTTTTTTTGTTGTTTTGTTTGTCTTTTTGAGACAGAGTCTCACGATTTAAGTTCAGGCTGACCTTGAGCTCACTTTGTAGCCCAGGCTGGTCTGAAACTCAACATTCTCCTGCCTCAGCCTCCTGAGTGCTGGGATTACAAGTGGTATGTTTTTTTTTTTTTAACTTCATGACGGTATTTTTTTTTAAATGCTTTAATTACAAGAATTATTAACGTGCCATTACTCATCAGATTGTCTGGCTGCTTAATTTCCTAATCAGATTTTTCCCTTCAGTTCATATCCATTTTATTTAGGCTAGATTCATGCTGCGTGAGGGTTTGGTATTGATTATGTATTTGTTTGATTGGTTTTTGAGACAGTATCTTGCTGTGTAGCTCAGGCTGGCCTGGAACTCACTGTGATCCTCCTGCCTCAGCCTCCACAGTCCTAGGATCACAGGGATGCGACACCAACCCCGCAAAGGTTTTTTAGAGCTTTGGAAGTGATGTAGTCCGAGGTGCACACCTGTAATTCCAATTTTTGGGAGGCTGAGGCAGGAAGACGGCCATGCGTTCAAGGCCAGCCCGAACTACATAGTAAGAACTTATCTCAAAAAAAAAAAAAAGGGGAGGACTTGCCATGGAGGGCAGGGGCTCCCCACACTCAGGCCACGCTGCACGTTCAGACCGTGGAGGTTTCCAGTCTGTGGTTTGCTCAAATGTTACAATTCTAGCAGGTGAAGGCACACACACTGGGTCACCTTCAGGGTTCCTCAAAGTGTTGCAGGAACTGTCCCCCAAAATGGTGTTTTTTGTACCAAGAATCAAACTTAGGACCTTGTGCTTGCCAGGTGGTGCTGTGCCACTGAGCTACATCTGCTCATCAAGCTTTTCATCAGCATGTGATTATATTAATAAGACAAACTCCCTGCCCCCCCACCATGCTGGGACTAGAACACAGGGCCTTTGTACTAAGCTACAACCCCAGCCCTTTTTTAGTTGTGTTGTTGTTGTTGTTGTTGTTTGGTCTTTCTGAAACAGGGTCTCGCTATGCAGTTCAGGCTGGCCTTGAGCTCACTTTGTAGCCCAGGCTAGTCTCCAACTCACAACCATCCTCCTGCCACAGCCTCCCTGGGATTACAGGTGTGAGCCACCACACCTGGATTTTTTTTTTTTAACATTCTTTTTTTTTAAATTTTATTTTAAAGGGGGTAAAATTAAACACAACAAAACAGAACAGAACGGGACATAAGAAAGCATAAATTTCAAAGCTAGACAACCAGAGATCTTCACTATCTGTCACATTGTCTCTTGTTCTCTTCCAAATGGTTGTCCATATCTTTGTATACGGGGGGTTCATACTAAATAACATAGCCAATCTTTTCACAAGATGTGTAGTTCACTGGCTTCCACTTGTTGGGGGGGGGCACAGGAGAGGGGACAGGATGACATGAGATGTCTGATTCTCAGCCCGTGTGCCAGCAGGCTTATAGCCGCCTCCCGGAGAGGCACAGCATTCCTTATTCTGCCGGCACCCCGAGTCATCACATGGTGCAGGTCCTAAGGTGCCAGGGTCTCTCTCCTGCAGGCTGCCGAAAGTCTGCCACATTTACCTGCTATTTCTTTCTGATGAATTGACTATTCCATTTCCAAAGTTCTGAAATGGCCAACAGAACACAGAAAGAATTCTCTTTAGGCTCCTGTTTGAAACCAGCAGCTACAGCAATCTGCTGGCCTTGATTAGGGCCATACCTGGCTTTTTTTTTAGTCGTTTTTTTTTGTTGTTGTTGTTGTTGGCTTTTTGTGTTGTTTTTGGTATTCTTGAGACAGGGTCTCACCAAGTAGAGCTTGTGCTAGCCTTGAGTTCATTTTGTATCCCAGGCTGGCCTCTAACTCATAGCAACCCTCCTGCCTCAGCCTCCTGATGGCTGGGATTACAAATGTGTGCCACCACGCCCATTTTGTTTTTTTGTTTTGTTTTGTTTTGTTTTTTGAGATAGGATCTTGCCCAGGCAGGGCTTGCAAACCACCTGTCGCAGCCTGCCACAGTGCTGGGCTGATAGGCTTGTGCACCACACCCAGCTACATGATCACCTGTATTACCTGGATAAAGGTAGTAACAGTGGGTTGTTCAGATGGCTTCTGCCTCTTCCTTTCTAGGCAAAGTCCAGCTAAAAAACACTTGAATCTTTAGATCCTTTTTCTTTTCGGATTTGTTAAAAATGGAATCCCTGGTTGAAGTGGTACATGTCTATAATCCCAGCAATCAGGAGGCTGAGGCAAAAGTATCACCAGAAGTTGGAGGCCAGCCTGGCCTACAGAGTCAGTTCAAGTCCAGCCTAACTAAAACAAAAAAAAAAAAATTACATTCCTTCAACGAAGGTAGTTTGCACTTGATGATTTCCTGATGGTATCATTGGTAGGGCCTCCTTATTCCAGGTACCACTTAAAACCAGCCAGGACTATGGATGGAGGACCCAAAACAAGCCAGGCGTGGTGGTGCATGCCTGTAATCCCAACACGTGGGAGACTGAGGCAGAAGGATTGTTGCAAATTCGAGACCAGCCTGGGCTACAAAGCGAGCTCAAGGCCAGCCTGAACTGCATAGCGAGACCCTGTTTCAAAAAGACCAAAAACAAAAACAAAAAACCCACAAGCTTTTCTTCTACACACAAAAAAATTGTTCTTTCTGTTTTTTTGAGACATGGTCTTGCTGTGTAGTTCAGGCTGGCCTCAAACTCTCTGGCAGTCCTCCTGCCTCCAGCATCCCAAGTGCTGGGATTAAAGGTGGGTGGAAAAATCTTAAAAAGACAGGGTCCTGGAGATGGGCTGGCCTTTCAGGAGGGAACATTACAGCATGACCCAGTTAGAGTTCCCTGAGGCTGCTGTGTGGGGAATGTGGATGCTATTAAGCTGCCTCCATCGCAGGAGACTATCTAGCTGGTAATTAGGGATATGAGCCCAGCTCTGCGAAAACAGAACAGAGAGGTCAGCAGTTGCATTTGAAGAGTCTGCTCCCTTGGTTTCGAGAAAAAAGATTAACATCCCAGTGTCCTCTGCCCTCGAAACTTGGCCTGGCTCCGGGTATGATCTCTAAACCTTTCCTTGAAACACGTTCTATGTAGCCCAGGCTGGCCTCAAACAGTCTCTGGCAGTCCTCCTGCCTCAGCCTCTCTAGTGCTGGGGTTATAGGCATGACCACCACACCCAGCTTCTAAACTTTAAAATTTAGCACTTAGCATCTTGCTTCTGGGGTGCTGAACCCAATCTCTATCCTCCACCCAAGACCCCACTGCAGTGGTCCTCTCCCCATCACCATGGCCTCTCTTGAATAGGTGCCTTACAGACTTTAAAATACAGCTTAGCATCTGAAAACTCCACGCTAGGTGTTGTCTTTAGCAGCTGTGACTCAAGAGTCCAGAACAATCTGTAATCAAGCGATGATTTCAGTGCTGTGGGGAAGAATTAAAACATGTAGTTTTTTTTTTTTTTTTTTTTTTTTTTGGTACCAGGGATTAAACTCACAACCTCGAGCTTGCCAGGCAGGCACTTACGCCACTGAGCTAAATCCCCAGCCCCGTGTAAGTTTTTTTTTTTGAAATTCAGCAGTTCCTTTAACTGTAACTTCATTCCAGCACACCCAAATCCTGCTCAGTGAGTGCCTCGGAGGCAGCTCTGTATCACATCGCTGGAAATGGAATTCTCACTGCCAGGCGCAGTGCTGCACACCTAGAATCCAAATCCCAGCTCTTGGCAGGCTGAAGCAGGAAGATCTTGCATTTGAGGCTAGTCTGGGTGATTTAGTGAGACCTCAAAAAGATAAAAAGGAAAATGAAATTCTCCCTCAAACTTTTTTTTTCAGTACTAGGGAACAAACCCAGGATCTCTGTAACAAACTATATCCCCAGCCCTTTTTTTATTTTGGGACAGGGTTAAATTGCTAAACTTGCCACGCTGGGCTCAAATTTGAGACCCTCCTGCCTCAGTCCTCAGCCTCTCAGAGTGCTGGGATTACAGGAATGCACCACCATGCCCACTTTTTTTTTTTTTCAGTACTTGGGATTGAACCAGAGCCTTTGTACTAAACTACATCTGCAGCCCTTTTTGAATTTTTATTTATTTATTTATTTATTTTTTTTTTTAATCGGTACCGGAGATCGAACTCACGACTGCATGCTTGCAAGGCAGGCACTTATGCGGTGGAGCTAAATCCCCTGCCTATTTCATTTTGAGAAATGAACTTGATGTAAGTCACTAAATTAGACTCAAATTTGGGGTTTTGTTTTGTTTTGGGTACCAGGAATCGAACTCAGGACCTTGTGCTTGCCAGGCAGGTACTTATGCTGCTAAGCTATATCCTTGGCCCCTAGGCTCAAATTTGGGATCCTCTTGCCTCAGCCTCCCAGAATGCTCAGATACACAGCCACCATGCCTGGCTTCACTGAACCATTATCCACGGGAAAGAACTGAGGAATGAGGACGCTAGTAGGACAATTATACACAAAATGCATATCCACCCCCCTGACAAAAAAATGGGTCTTTATTTCTCACTAACAAAGTCCCAATATGAGACCTTGGAGGTTCTTAGACGTTAAGTCAAGCCAGGTGTGGTGGTATGCACTGTAGTCCCAGCACTTGAGAGGCTGAGGCAGGATCAAAAGTTCAAGACCAGCCTGAACACAGTGCAAGCCAGGATGAACAAAAGCACAACCCTGTCTCGAGCCAAAAAAAAAAAGATGCTAGCAGGCTGCAAGCCGGGTGGCAGTGTTGCTGGGGTCCCTGTTTTGAAATCAGTACTTTTAAAGTAGACATCAAAGCAAAACTGAAGCTATAATCTGCAGAAAGAATTGGAACAATATTGGTACTAATTAAAACTGGAACACAATGGCAAGTTTGAATATAACTTTTGTAAGCATGTCAGCATGATGTGTCTTTAATAGCATAACAATTGTTTTAAAATTAATTTTAGTTAAAACATAAGGAGTAATTATTTTGCTCTTGGAGCAAAATGTATAAAATGTGCTTGTAAAGTTTCTGGTGCTGGGAATCAAACACATGGGCTCCGTGCATACTGGGCAGTGGCATGGCCACTTGGGACTGGACACTTTCTGCCAAGGAGCACAAAGGAAGAGGCTCTTGGGAACATGAGTGCATGGGGGGGGAATGAAGCCAGGGCCTTTGTACCCCTTCAGCCTCATCACTTCCCACGTTTAAAAAAATGAGAGACAGGGTCTCACTCTGGACTTCAGCTCAACCCTGATTTTGAGGCTCTCTGGCCTCGAACTCAGCAACTCTGCCTCAGCCTCCCAAGTACCGGGATTACAGGTGCGTGCCATCACGCCCAGCTATTTATTTATTTACTTACTTATCTATTTATTTATTTTGGTACTGGGAATTGAACTCAGGACTTGCACTTGCGAGGTGGGCGCTGTGCCACTGAGCTATATCCCCGGCCCAAGTCTACTCTTTTTTGTTTCTTATTTTGAGACAAGGTTTTACTGTGTTGCCCAGGCTGGCCTTGAATTTGTGATCTTACTGCCTCAGCTTCCTGAGCAGTCAGGATTACAAGCATGTGCCACTATGCCCTAGGAAGAACACCAAAATCTCTAAAGTGTGCCTTTAGGGTTCCAATTCCTCAGTTCTAAACACTGCTGGCACTGAATATTATTGAAATTTATGGTTTTTTCTTTTCTTTTCCTTTTTTTTTTTTAAGACAGGGTCTCACTGTGCAGTTCAGGGCCACCCCGCCCAGCTGTTATCGAAATTTAAATAAAAATACTTGGCAAGTGACACGCTAGGAGAAAGATAGTGCTGCTGAAGTCACTTTATTGGGGTCCACACTGCTCCCCCAGGCAGGATGGGGGGAGTCTACTTGCAGGAGGAGAAGGTCTTCCAGAAGAAGTTTTTACAGCGGGTTTTGTCTCGCCGAGGCGGTGGTTGAAGGGGTGCGCCTTCCTGTCGGTTGGCTACCTCTCCAGTGTGCCTGCCCACGAGGTCCCCAGTGCCGGAGTGGGAGATCCACTCGTGCCACCTCCCGAGGGAAGTCGGGAGACTGTTTCTGTTTATTTCTGCCACCTCCTTCATATGCTTTGAAAGAGAAGCAGATGAATAAGGAAAGACAAATCTACAGCCTGGCTTTGCTGGCACGAAAAGACTTGCAATAGCTTAAAGAAAGGAAAAGAGTACCAAAAAAAAAAAAAAGAAAGAAAGAAAGGAAAAGAAAAAAGAAAAGCTTCCTCAGCAATGAATGACATCTCCATTCAAAGGATGAGGAGGTTAAGAGAGCCTTAAAGAAATTACTCCAATTAGAGAGAAGAAATATTCCATCATTTCAGTCCAGGAAAAACACCCCGGCTGGTGCTGCCCATGGTCTTTACCGGGGTCCTTAATTACCAGGGGTCAGGACACCTGTCTCCCGCCAGGTGACTGGCACCAGGCAGCCCGAGGAGCTGGGCTCGTTCAGTTTGGCTCCCCGAATTGCCCTCCGACACAGATCAGACCGAGGCACTGCATTCCGGTCTTTCGTATTCCTGGGGAAGCTTCAGATGACAAATAGCCTGTCTGAAACTCATCTGGTAATTTCAGAGAAAAATCCATTTTTAATGGTTAACTTTATGTACTCTTTCTTGGAACTTTTTCAAAATGGAAAATAAAAAAAAGAAATCATGTCCCACAGTTAGAGATTCTCACTATGGAAAACGTAAGGACGCCAGTTTATCCGGGCCAGACAGGACCTGGCTGGGAGGACAAATGCAGGCCCCGAAGTCCTTGTGCCTGCTCTGGGCAGGAGCCACTTGGAAGGCACAGCCCGGAGCAACCACTGAGTGCCTCACAGACACAGTTGGGGTACAAAGCCAGGCATGGGGACTGTGGCCACGAAGGGATGAGACGAGATGAGGAGCCAAGAACTGGGGTGCAGATGTGACCTCGAGGTGTCCCGGCTCAGCACTCCACTCTGTTGTCAGGATAGCAGTACACGGCCATGTGCGTGTGCACACGCACACACAGACACCCGCTCACACCTGGCTGCGCAGGTGCTGGGAACCCACAGGGCACCAAGGACGAGGCAAGCGGAGAGCAGGCTAGCAGGTGGCTGGGAGGGGGCCGTACTCACCACGCTGTCTTGACTGGCAGGGCGGCCTTCCAGGGCGAGGGTGGTGGCTGTGGCCCCCCAGAGCAGCAGCAGCAGCAACAGCAGGGTCATGCAGGCCCAGGGCCGTGTCCCTCGGGCTCGGCTGCCACCCATCTCAGGCTCAGGTGCCAGCGTTTGGGAACGCAGCTCTGATGCAGCCGGGCCTGTCAAGCTGCAGCGCAGGGTGCTGGTCTCCACGTCGGTGGAGAACCTGGAGCCCTTTCTGCACACTTCAGCGATGACGCAGGTACCCGAGCCATGAGCGCCCACAAAAGCATTCTGGGGCTGCGCTGTGCCCCTTACTGAAAGCCTCGGGTCTTTTCCTGCATTTAGGGTGAATTTGCTCTTATTTGGAACACATGTGCGCTTGCTCTGGAGGAAGTTCGTCTGCCTCGTAATTATGCCTACAACAAGCAGGAAGTCATGAGAACAAAGCCGAGTAATTTCACAGAATATAAAATTAGCCTTGGAGGAGCTGAAGATGTGAAATTCTGCCCATATATAATTTTGCCCACATGCTGCGGGGCTAGGGTGGGGCCGAGCAGAGCTCGTGCTTAGCATGCCTGAGGCCTTGTTTGATCCCCAGAACCAAAAGAGGTGCCTGAATCTGCCAGGAGCCAGAGAAACTCCAAGTGGTATGGGTCTAGAGGGACCCAAGCAGTCGTGCCGGGGCCTAGCAGGTCAGACCAGCTGTCCGCCGGGCCAGGCCTCAAACCGGAAAGGGGCCGAAGTGCAGTGTCGCCTCAGCAGGCATGAGTAGGAACCCAGGGCCATCGGTCTCTATCCGACCCAGAGAATACCGGCCTGGAGCAGCCAGACCCGCACACACTCGGAGGCCGGAGACAGCACCTTTTCTTTTTGTTTTGTTTTGAGACAAGGTCTCACTAGGTAGTCCAGGCTGGCCTCGAACTTGTGATCCTTCTGCCTCAGCCTCAGTGCTGGGAACATAGGTGTGTGCCACCATGCCAGCTAAGGCTGTAGGAAATTTTTTTTTTTTTTGAGACAGGGCCTTCTGTAGGTCGAACTGAAGTTCAGATGAGCTTCCAGGAACAAGTCCACAGAGCAGTGACTCCTCAGTGTCCTTTCTACCCTGTCACCAGAGACAGAAATAGAGGGTGACAGTGTCACCTTGGATGGTCCAAAGCCAGCCAAACCTAACTGCCATGCATATGGAAGATGGGACATGGGGCCACTTAGACCCTACAGAGTATAACTGGCCATGGGTTAGAATCCTGAAAAGCATGGTGTGAGCCACTAGACCAGAAACTGCCCTGCGTAAAACACACCCAGCACACCCAGAGACCCTGAGTATCAAGCCAGCGCTCTCATCTCTAGGAAACATCACCCCCAAGTGCCCCTGCCTCCTGGAGGACCCCTGCAGGCTTGACATGTCCATCACGAACCTGCCAAGTCCGGGAGCTGCTGAGTCTATAAAACATTTTCACTGTCTTTCGTTGTCACATACGGTCCCATCACGAGGTACTATTTTAAACGCTGATTCACTGATAAAATAAGTTTCAGAGTCACACAGCTCCTAAGGCTGCTAAAGACAAACCCAGCTCCTTCGGCCTCTGGGAAGCCCGAAGCGCCCACTCCTTCTCCCGTGACCACAAGTTTAAAGAGTCGGTTGGAGTGAAGCAGGAGAAACCACCTCCAGCTGGTGTACAAAGATGGATGGCTTTATTTTTTTTTTTCTGGCACCAAGTCTTTATTGGTTGCAAGGTCAAATAAAGGGGAATTCAACAGACCCAACTCCAAGACCAGTGCCCACGAACCTGCTCAACATTGCAGTCAGAAAAAGGGATGGATGGCTTTAAAACCTTTTTGTTTTATAGTGGATCTGGGGGTTAACCCAGGGCCTTTGCTCAAGCTGGGTTTGAATTTTAAATCCCCCTGCCTCAGCCTCTCAGAGTGGTGGGATTACAGGCATGTGCACCACGCCTGGCTTGTGAAAGGCCCTATGACCCATTTTCCTCTCCCTGAGGTGACATACAGATGCAACCATTAATATATGGGATCAAGTGATTAGTTATCTGCAGAACCTGAAGTCATCGAGCTTGAGGTTACTGCTTGGCTGTGACCATCGCCAGGCACCTCCCCGTGAGTCCAACTTCGAGCCTACAGCTTGGCCACACTGAGGCGTGGATGGTATCCACTCTACCCCAAATGGTGCCACTCTGGAGCCCGCGCTGATCAGGAGCCTGTGAGCTTGTATTGGGCTCCGTGCCTAGATCCCCAATCTCCCAGTTGAGTGCAGAGGGAAGGCCCAAATGATTGAGCCCAGTGGTATGATCTTTAGGGCTCCAGAAGGACCAAACCCTCTGCAGAGTTCTTAACTCTGGCGGCTGAGCCAGACAGTGTCTCCGCATGGCCCGTATTTATTTAGTGTTCAAACAAGGAAGGGGTTAGAGTGGAAAATGCAGGAAGCCTGAGCAGGACGTTATGGGGGTTCAAAGACCCCTCCAAGCAACAGACAAGCTAATTAAGGAGAACTATCCTAGGAGAAGGTCTCCAGGTGTCCTCAGCTGTGGCCTGGCTTGCCCCGGGCAGCTCCTCCTCCTTAGTTCAGCCACGCCTGGACAGTGCCACAGCCTGTACATGCATTCAGCTTCAACAGCTCCAACACACTTGGGCCGAGGTTAACCTCACCAAGCCTCAGTTTTCTAATCAGGAAAATGGGAATAAAGTTGTGAAGCTCCAACAAGGAATTATATGACCACAGTGGCTCTGTAAATGCCAGTCCCATTTTTTAGCCCTGCTGCCTCACCAAGGAGAGGCCCTGGAGCACCCCAAAACCTGGAGACAGGGTCAGGAGAATGGAGGCCTTGGGAAAACCATTGCCCACAAAGGAAAAAGCATGACACCTTGAAGGGCTGGAAGCAAACCGGATTTTCCTCCCAAGCAACACCCATGAACTACAGAACCGTACCCTAATTACAAAATCGCCAGAGAAAAGGCCATGTTTCTAAGAAAACCACCTTTAGAAAATAAAAGTGGAGCCGGCAGTGGTGGCTCACGCCTGTAATCCCAGCACTCCGGAGGCTGAGGCAGGCGGATAGTTGCAAGTTTGAGACCAGCCTGGGCTACAAAGTGAGCCCAAGACCAGCCTGAACCAAAAAGACAGACAGAAAGTCGCTGTTCCCAACATCGCCGTGTTACCTGGTGATCACAGGTGACGTGAGCTGAAAAACAACACAGGTGACAGAGAGCTCCGCGATATAGCTTTATTCATCTTTGAGGCGTTGTCACCTAGCCTGGAAAATTATCTCACACAATGTGGAAATAACTAGGATTTCCGGTTGAAAATGTCCATCCTGGCCACTTGCCAACCCGGTTCAGCTACCTGTAGCCCAAGGGATGCACCTTTCTGGTGCCTGGGTGCGACCTGGAAGCTCGGGCTTAGAGAACACGGCACAGAAGCCGTCCAGCCTCTGTCCCTCCAGATCCCCACTCCCCCTCCAAAGCCCAAGCTGGGACGGGCAGTTCTTGGTGGCTCTCCCCGCCACCCGCCACCCATGCCCCTAACTCTCGCTGTCTCCTCCTCCAGCCTCTGCCGGCTCCCTGCAGCTCCGGCTTCCATCCTCTGGCTGCTTCTTCCTCTTCGCCTTTCGCTCTTGGTTCAGCTGAGCCAGCTCTTCACTTTTCTCCGTGATGTATTTCAGCTACAGCAAACAACACCAGATGAGGTTGTGAAGCATTTTATAAACCTGGATGGCCTAGCTGCCCCTCCCACCCAGGATCTGGGTGGAAAAGCCTGGGTTACAGTTCTCAGATCTAGTTAGATGCAGCTTTGAAATATCCTCTGGACAAAGGCATCAACTATAAAAATGACCTCACTCAATATATTAATTTCTCACTTTAAAAAAAAATTCTATATAACTTCTTCTGTTTTGTTTTTAAAATTAAAAAAATGACCTTGCTATCCGTAAAGCTTCCAACCACTGTACGTAAGTGCCTTGAACAATCAAAAGACTTAAAAACGTGAAATTTGAGCCAGGTGTGGTGATACAGGCCTATTATCCACGTCTGGGAGGCTGAGGCAGGATGATTACAAATTCAGGGCAGGCAGCAACCTAACAAGGCACTGTCTCAAAAACCAAAGAGGCTGGGCATGTCACTCCGTGTGAAGGCCCAGCACCAGCAAACAGGGTGGGCCATGAGTGTCCCCACTGCTAGCATTAGCCTCTGTCCTGTCATCCGCACGGCCACTGAGCCGGGATGGTCACCATCCCTCTGGGTGCCAAGCGTCTGCTTTTGGGAAATGGGGGCCTGGTCAGGATGATCTCTACACTTGAAAGGTGTTCTGCACGGCAGCCTGTGCCTCCCCTCCCGCCCCTGGCTCTGTCCCCAGCCAGCCTGAGAGTGACATCGCCCCGGCAAAGGACCAGGGACCCCAGCTCTGACATATTACAAACAGCCAAGTTACGAAATCCAGAGTGCTGATTAGAAAATTTCAAATTGGCTTTGCAAGATCCATCATAATGAAAAAAAGACTGTAAATTACGGTGGGGCAGGTCTGAATGGTTTCTAATGCAAGGTGCCCGGGGACGACGTCCAGTGGTGATTAATAGGGAATAATGCATTCGGCGGGACGGGCGGGGCAGCTCTCACCAGCGAGTTACTCCGTCTGGCCAAAAGCTTCACGTCTTCTGTGTTAACTGTGCTCCTTTTTGCGTGTCTGAGAAAGGGCAGACACAAGTCACCAAAATGCTGGTTATTATTTCAGGTTTTGATGAAATAGAAATGTTCACAGTCAGACTTTCAACTTGCGAGGATCATTACATAGACCAATTTCTAAGACTCAGGTCACGAAGCCACTTGAGACAGGAGTGGGCAAAGTTAGGGCTCTTCAGCAAGTATATAGGAAAGAGAAAGGGCAGCTGTCACCCTGTCGCTGGAGGGCACAGGAGCCACAGGAATGCAGTCGCAGAGCTGAAGCCCTGCCAGCAGGCCCTGCGCAGTCCCGGGGCATGACGCGGAAAGAACAGGGAGTAGGTGGGGGTACAGTTTTAGTGTAGAAAGTGAGCCCCAAAACACAGGGGTCAGGGCTGGAGCTTTAGCTCAGTGGCACAAGCGGCTGCCTGGCAAGTGTGAGGTCGTGAGTTGGATCCCCAGTACCAAATCAATAAAACCACGAAGGTCACCTTTGCACACACAGATATTAAGCAGAGGAACAAAGAACTTCCACGACACAGGCTCCTCACAGCAAGGCCCACACGCCCTTCCTGAGGGTCAATCACAGTCCAAGCTGCCTCTTACCGCTCGTTTCCCTGCCATCCTTGAGGGGCTACAACTGCCACAGTGGCCTGGGCACAAAGAACAGCCTCTGAAGCCTGCTGCCTGGGGCGGCTGGCACACACCCAAACCTCAGCACTTGGGAGGCTGAGGCAGGAGGATCACCAACTAAAGCCCAGTCTGGCAAATTTAGGGATTTTTTTGTTTTGTTTTGCAAATTTAGGGATTTAACAAAAGACCTGCCTCAAAAATAAAAAATAACTGGGTGGAGTAGTGTAACACCTGTAATCCCAACACTTAGGAGGCTGAGGCAAGAGGATTGCTTTGAGTTCAAGGCCAGTGTAGGCTACACAGTAAATTCAAAACCAGCCTGAACTACATAGTAAGCCCCTGTCTCTAAATAAATAAATAAATAAATAAATGGAATGTAGCAGAATGTGAAGGCCGTGGGTTCAATCACCAGTGACATGCACACACATACACCCCAAAACAAGAAAAACAAAGCTTATAACTAGCAAGCTCCAGGGACCAGGACAGAGACCGAAGGTGACACAATACCATAGCAACCCAACCCCAAGTCCCAGATCCCAGGCTATGGAACTAAGTACCCATGGGCAGTGTGGCCCAGGCTCACTCACAGTCAGGCTGCCCTCTTTACCTATTTCTTAAGTATAGAAAAAGGAGTAAGTTAAAGGCGTAGGGTACCTCACAGCGTGACCTTTTCTTTTGAGTTCTATGTGGCCCAGGCTGGCCTTGAACTCACAGTGACCCTCCTGCCTCAGCCTGCCAAGCCCTGCCAGGCCAGGCGTGCGCCCCACAGCCGCTCCGGCGAGGCTACCTAGGGAGCTGCAGAGCAGCCTGCGCTCCACCGTGAGACCCAGCCTATACCCGGGTAATGGGGCACTGTCACTCTGGCCCAGAAGCCCCTTCAAAGGGTGGCGTCCTGTCCTGCAAAGCTTCCAGACCACGTCCCACAGCCCACTCCCCTAAGTACCCAGCAGAAGATGGGAACCTTCCAGGGTCACGCAGGGGCACACGAGTCCCGCTGAATGTTTCCCACTTCTTTCCTCTTCTTTCCCCAGGCTGGGTCAAAGCCGGGGCTCCCCCGAT
>PVJX010001842.1:0-147215 GCA_004027295.1 Dolichotis patagonum
CCCATGACTAGATTAGTGATTTGTATGTCATATCCAGAGCTTTGTATTCTGTTTCAGCATAGGTCAACTTAGACAGTTTTCTATGCACCAGCACTGAGCCTCACTTTTATGAGTTATCTCCTTCATGTTGAATGAATTTGGTAATAAATTATGCCACTTTTGAGGCATTCTTTTCCATACCAGGATAAATGAGATTGTTCAGCTTATCATTGACTGAAGCTTGTTGTATGGAATAAAAAGAATAATGTCTGAATGGTAGCTGGCATGGACACAATTCAACAGAGTATTGCAGAGAGCTGCTGAGGGAAGAGGGCTTTTGCTGAGAGGAGTGAGGGACTCTCGGAACAGAGACATAGGAGGAGAAGCTGTGTGACCCAGAAGAGTCAGCCATTAGGTGTGCTGCAGAAAATGTCTTAATGGTTAAAGGGAATATTGAGCACAAAGAAACTCAGACAAGAAATAGTCATGATGATTCATAGAATAAAAAAATATTTAAATATGTCTAAAGACAAATGAGAGACCAAAGCATGCAGTTGCTTGAGGGCCAGTCAAGAAGTTTGTATGCTAGAAAAATAAGTTCTAGGAAGGTTATATAGAAGGATCACAAGTTTGAGCCTCACCTGGACAGTGTAGTGACTTAATGAAAACCTGTGAAAGAAGAAAGAAAGAAAGAAAGAAAGAAAGAAAGAAAGAAAGAAAGAAAGAAAGAAGAAAGAAAGAAAGAAGAAAGAAAGAAAGAAAGAAAGAAAGAAAGAAAGAAAGAAAGAAAGAAAGAAAGAAAGAAAGAAAAAAGGACTGGTGATGTAACTCTGTGTAAAGCCTTGGGTTTAGTCTCCATAAGGGAAAAACTAACCAACCGACCAAAATGAACCAAACCAAACCAAAACAAAATGTCATACCCATTCCATGACTTTCAAAGGTTTAACTTTTAATTTTTAAACTTTAAAATGGTATGACAGGGATATCAATTCAGTGGACAGTAATTCAAATTTTGATATGATGGTGGCTGGCAATATAGAATAAATCCTTTTTTTGTATCTGGGCAGTGGCAGCAAGCTACTCACAGTAAGTCATGGGACGGTCATGTGGACACATAATTGATCCTCTACAGTGTGCTGTTTCTAAATTCTGTTCTTTGGTAGCTTAGATGAATTAAGTGCATTTTTTATTTGCAATGCAGTCTACTGGGACATTGTACCATTGCATATTGAGGAGTGTCTGCCTTTCAAGTTCAGTGGGAAGCTATTGGATACTTTTAAGCGGCAGAGTGCCAGAATCTGATCTACGTGATTGTCCAGCTGATTTTAAACATATGTTTGGTGAATAGACTAAAGAGGAGAAAAAAGAAAGAAACAAGAAGACAAGGTGATCCGATATTGAAGTTGTGTGTTGAAGATTGCAAGCAGTCATGGATAAGGATACATTCTGTGCGTAGAACCCACAGATCTTGCTCGTGATTTGCATTGGTATGGGATAGAAACAGATCAATTGTGGTTCCCTTCCAGTCTGCAAGAGGAGTTGCTTAGGCAGATAAAAGAATTTTGACAGCTCATAGTGCAAAAAATAGAAGAAGTTGGAGTTCTTGGTGGTACAAACCCTTTCTGTTCCTATCTGGACTTGAAAATGATGGTACACTGTGAGAAGGTGTGGATTTAAAGTAAGGCAGGCTTCATACAGATTGCATTACAGGATTAGCTGTTTTAAAGACCCCTGATAGCTCAATCTCTCTAACACTCAAATTAATACAAGGCTCAAATTAATACAGTTTCTGAGAGCCAAGATGCTAAGTTGAAAAAACCATTATCGTTCCTGCATGGATATAGGGTATTTCTAGGGCTCAAATATTTCTACATACATTTAAAATAAAACACTTAGAATACAATCAAAGATAGCCAAGTACATAGAAGACATAATATGCTGCTGTTTCTTGGAGCATGTTTTAGGTAGTAAAGATACATAATTAGCAGACTTCTTAACAGAAATAATAGAAACCCAAGAACAACGAGATAATATCCCCAATTTACCCAAAGAAAAAGCCGCCAAGCATGTATTCTATGTTTAGGAAAAGCAGACTTCAAAAAGGAAAGCACCAATGAGCAACTTTTGTCATTAATATTCCAATTAAAAACTGAAGGAAGTTTTATCAAGATAAGAAAAAATGTCTTCATAGAGAAAGTTGAAAAATTTAGAGGAAATTAAAAGTGAATAAAATGGCAGATTATGGGTATAGAGCTAAAATACACAATTTTAGCATAGAGGTCAGGTAGGTGTATAAAACTGTATCAAGTGTTTTAAGGTTCTTGAATTGCTGAAGAAGAGAACAAAAATAAAATCAAGGGACAGAAATTTAGCTCAGCAGCATGAATGCCTGTCTTGCAAGCATGACGTCGTGAGTTCGATCCCCAGTATCAAATAAATAAATACAAATTAAAAAAAATAAAAGCAAAGTGCTAGTTAATATCAGATTATGATAGATTAAGAATGTATATTTTGGGCTGGTGGGTGTAGCTCAGGGGAAACAGACTTAACTGTTAGACACCCTGCATGTGATCTGAGCAGCACACACTCACACACACATGCACACACATTGACTCACTCACACACACTAACACAAATATGTATTTTAATAATCAGGGTAACCACTAAAATTTGCAAAAGCATATTGCAATCCTTGAAAAGAATAGCGAAGATTGAGAGATAAAAAGAGAGAGAAAAGAGTATAAAACAGGACAAAGTTCATACATATAATAAAGTAGTATATTTAAACACAAAAGTATCAATGATTACATTGAATGACCCATTTAAAAGTCAACTATTTCATTATTTGATTTTTTTGATCATTTTTTGTGCCTAAATTTTTGTAACCTGAACAGCTACTTCTAAGATAACAGTATGCAATATATTAATTAGTGTTAATTTCCTACTACTTTTTTGGAAATCTGTGCCATTTCTATCCTTTTTTCTGTTTTACTTCTTAAAAATAAAAAATACTGAAAAAAAGAAAATAGTCAATTATTTTTCAGGTGGTTATTTCACTAAAGAAATAGGAAAAAATGCTTCATAAAAACACTGTTGATTGGCTGACGTCTGTTGCCTATTATCAGGAAAAGTCTAAACACTTCGACCTGCTGCATCTTGGTATCAAAGTCACAAGGGAGAAACAACACAGCCAAGCACTAGATGGGCTCACATTTTACACACACAGAAGAGACAGCAACATTGCCTTCAGCTGTGGGTGACTGTTCCCCACGATTATCACCCCATTCCAGCAAATTCCAAAATGGGAATCACAGGAAAGGAAAACTGCAGGGTAGTTTCACCCACGAGTACAGCTGTAGGACTCCCAAGCCAGTATTAGCTAACTGAATCTAGCAGAGCTTCAAATTTGCTTGGTGTTGGTTGCTTTTAAAGTGCACTATGCCACGTAAACAAAATAAAGGAAGAAAATAACTGTAACTAGTATAGAAAAAGTGTTGAATAAAATTAATTGCTATTTCACAGTTTAGAAATTCTTAAGCAATAACAAAAAGAACATTGTATTGACTTAAAGACATAAATGCACATTATAACTAGTGGTTAAATATTGAATGTCACACCCACTTTGAGTTTGGGACTAATGTAAGAATGCTTGCTGTAAACATTGTATCATTGACCTTAGACTGTTCTATAATACAATAAAAAACACAAAGATTGATGATGAAGAAAGAATATATTTATTTGTTGGCTAACATTAAAATAATAATATTAGGAAGGTTGCTGGGTAGATAAATATAAAAATCAAGTAAATTCTTATATGCATGAAATAAACAGAAAAAAATTAACAATTCCACCTGTAATGTGATAAAAATAGATAAATATTAAGAGTTCATTTAAAAATAAATGAAATGCTTATATGAATAAAATGATAAGATATTGTTCAGAGACATTCATAGATTTGGAAAGTTTAATCATAAAGGTTTCAGTCATCCTCAAATTACTTTTTACACTTCACGTTGGGTGTCAATATCCTGAGAGCTATATTTTTGGAAGCTGGTGGGCTGATTTTAAAATTTATTGTGGAAACACTAAGAACTATCAATAATTAAGACATTCTTGGATGTCAATAACAAACTGGATACATGAATGCCTTTACTTACACGGTTGTGATTGCCTCCACTTCCTCAGTGGATTCAGAACGTTTACCTTTCATGCTCATTTTGACTTTGGGGAAGAGCTAGAAGTTGCATGGTGCTATGTTCTGTGAACAAGGTAAATGGGGACTCAGTGTAATGTTTTTATTCAACAGAAATCACATTAAGAGTTTAGAATCAATTCAGGACATTGAGGTGGTCGCAAAAAACTCACAAATGAGGACTTCCATAACTGTTTCAGAGAGTGACAAGAGCCAGGCGCCTGGGAGCATACCTGTAATCTCAGCACATGGAAGGCTGAGGCAGGAGGATTGCTGTGAGTTCAAGGTCAGCCTGAACTGCATGATGAAATTTGTCTAAAAAAAGTAGAGAATAATGGGATACATATGTTCGAAGCAAGGGGAATGTTAAGAGGGGGATTAATAGCATTGGATCTATTTTTTATTTTTAATTTAATTTTTTATTTTTAATTTAAACAAACATGCTTGTCATTCATAAATGGTGTACATTTAAAAGGAACATGTCCATTTGTATTCTAAGAAACAGAAGATTGCTCATATTAGTACTGCTTATAGTAGCCATAAATGTGAAACAACTCAAATATGTATCAGTTGTGAAATGGGTAAATAATGATAGATTCACACAGTGGAATTATATACAACAAAGAAAAATAGTTAGATGCAGTAACATGGTAACTGTCTTTGGTGAGTATGGAGGAAAGTCACATTAAAGAATGCGTACCTTATTATTTCAAGTATATGAAGTTAATTCAAAAAAGAGGTGAAAGTCAACTGTACTGTGATTCTTAGGAGATGAAAATATAAAAATCCAAGGAGGTAATAACAATAAGAGTAAGTATAGTGGTTACTTTAAAGGGAGAAGGTGTGAAGTTGCAGGTGGCAAGGGGAAGACAGGATTCTTCTGCAGTGCTGGCAAGATTTTATTTCTTGACCTGAGTGATACTGCATGATGCTTGGGTATGCGGTGGTTTATTAATTAGCACAATTATGTTTTGCATGCTGCCTTTATCCTATTGTATTCCATAGTGAAGATATTAAAGAGGCAGAGAGGGATCATTGGAGTTTGAGCAGTAGTCGCACATCCCTTGCCAAACACACACCAGTATGTTACTGTGCCCTGTTCTTGCCAGTACTCTTCTGACTATGAAGCAAAATAATGGGTCTACCAGAGATCTCTAAATCCCTTTTTAGCATTCTTGGATGTGAAGTGTTAAAGTAGAAACTTGATACGCATCCTGAGTCATGAGTCCTAGAAATAGTGAGAAACGACATTGGATGAACAGGTTGAGGTTTTAATGCGATTTGAGTAGAAACCTACCCGAACTAAGCGAGTACTTTGCTCCGTGCTCCATGGGAACTTTCAGTCACTCTGACAGTGTGTGTTTCTCTTTTGTGTTTAGAATGACAGCAAAATGCACAGAAGTATGCTAATTAAAAGATGCCTATATCTTAACACTTTATTCCAATGTGCAGTTTCCTCATCTAACTTTTTGGGACAAGATTGTTTACCTAATTCAAAGCCTGCTCAGTGTATGCAGGATGACATAGAAATGTTTGAAATATTGGCACAGTACATGTACTATTGTCATGTGAAACATTCCTGGTAAAAAACAAACTGGGAATGAGCTATCTTTTAGTGGTGACATGGATGACTGCCCTCTGATAGACACATACCTGTCTGAGAAATCCTTAAAGACTAACATGGAATTTACATTACCCACATAATAGAACTGTGTATCACTTTCTTACCTAGGTGAAGAATTAGTATCTCAGTCACCCTTATTATTTCACATGCACAACTGAAAATACAAAGCATAACTGTACTAGCTAATAAACTACCCCATAACCAAGGGTCACACAAGTATCTCTTAGGAAAGAAAATCCTGCCAGCACTCTGGAATGATCCTGGCTGGCCCTTTGCAACTATAACTTCCTCTAGGAGTTAATAGATTACCAACAATTTTGCTAGTATTCTGCCAAAAATGTAATTATTAACTATACTTGTAGGAATGGTGTAGTGAACTGGCCTGCCCCAGGCTATGTCCCCGTTCAGGTAGCAAACCAGCTTGTGCGGCGAGTCCCAGGTCCTTGTCAAGATATCACCCATGGGGAACCAGCCCACTCTGGTCTTTCCATACCCAAGGTGACACTTGTAGGGACTTAGTCCTGCTAGTTTGTCACTCTTGTCTGGGGGGTGAATGAGGATAAAGGAAAAACACCCAGACAGAATCAGTTTCACATGCAGGCAGCCAGGGAGCTTTTGCATCTTCTGGGCAGAGGAGCCCTGAGCTTTTGGCTCACCTGGCTTTTATTCACTCAAACATGGGTACAAGCAATGAAATTAACACAAGACTCACCTGCTTTCCATTTCCATTAGTACACGTGCAGGTAAAAATTTGCTCTCAGCTGTACTGACACTTCTCTGGAACCTGCAACATGCCATCATCATTGCATACTACTTTTCTCCTTCCTACTCACAAAAAAGGGCAATTAGGCCTCAATTCTCTTTAACTACTTTCCCATGGAACAGAGGTCTCCTGGAAAAAACTTTTTAGTAAGTTTAGTTTCCTAAGAACATTATGTTCAGTGAAATGTCAGAGGCAGAAAGACTTACATATGGGAGCTAAAAATTTGATTTCAAAAATGTAGAGAAGAGAATAGTGGGTATCTGAGATTGGGGAGGATGTTGGAGAGGGAAGGATACAGAGAAAATGGTTGATGTTTCTATATGCATTTGGATAACAGGAATAACTTCTAATGTTCTGTAGCATGGTAAGATAACTATGGTTGACAAAAACAATCAAATATTTCAAAATAGCTAGTGTAGATTTTA
Organism: Dolichotis patagonum; assembly: GCA_004027295.1. NCBI lineage: Eukaryota > Metazoa > Chordata > Mammalia > Rodentia > Caviidae > Dolichotis > Dolichotis patagonum. The sequence goes on from PVJX010001842.1 coordinate 6,984, forward strand.
AATGTTTCCAACACAAAGAAAGGTTCTATGTACAAGGCTACAGGCATGCCAATTACCCTGAGCTTTTCATTGTACAAGATATATAGGAAATGCCAAACTGTAACCCATAAATATGTACAATTACTATGTGTCAATGAAAATTAAAATGTAGTTTAAGAAAGGTATGCTTCTCAAGCCCTGCTCTAGACTTGCTAAGTCATGTGTTTTTCAAGCAACGGCCCTGGAATTTGAATGTTGACAATTCCCACTGAAAATCTGTTGAACTGTCAGGTTTGAAAGCAATCAGTTTGGAGGGTTGGAATAATCGAGCGCTAAACGGGGATACTTTCATGTTAATATCACATGACAGTTGCTTCATTATTTTTGCCTGCTTCTCCTTCACCTGTCTGCCAGGATAAAATTTCAGAAAATAAGAACTCTTGGTGTAGTTCACAACTGTCTTCCAATACATGGAACAAAAGTTGGCCTCTGTGGCCTAGGGGCCAGAGCCACCCACGTGCCTGGCTTTAAAAGTAAAGTTGTTTTTGAACACAGCATTGTCCATTGATTTCCATATTATCTATTGCTGTTTCTACATTACAGTAACTGGCAGAGCTGAGTAGCTGGCAACAGGGCTCTTTGGCCTACAAAGCCTGAAATATTGGCTATTTGCTCTTTTACAGAGACATGTGTTTATCTGTAATTTGAAGAATGGTTAGTATATAATGCCTTTCCATTACTGTTGAATGTTGAAGGAATGAAATAATCATTTATTAGTGTCTCTGAGCAACTCTCTTTTGCTTAAATAAGTTTCCTTTTGCATGTTACCTTAATTAATTGCTTTATTACACTGCGGTCTCTCCTTGGAAACTTACTCTCCTTATTGCCTTATTAAGTGCCTTTCATTTTCCCTTGGAGCCAATCTGGGGTTTTGGTTATGCTAAAGTACAAGGAGATATGGGAGTATAGGAATCAATTTGCGCACAACTTCTCAGGAGCACATTAATTGCATAGTATGAGTTTTTTAGAATTCTTTCATTCTCCGAAGAATGGCAATAGTATATCAGATTACGCATTAAATGGAAAACCAAGTTATTAAGGATGGAGCGTAGTGTGTGAGACTGACAAATATGATTTGTTATAATACTCAGTTGGGTTTAATGATAGGTTATTATCATCTGGTGGCAAAGTACACTATCTTTCAGTAGTTAGTGGGTAGCTCTGTGAATTGGTCTCTAAATTTGAATACCATAAGCTAGCTATCTTATTTCCTCAGGCAATGGGCTAAGTCTTTAAGCAAGAGTTTGTAAATATGTCTTCAATAACAAGAAAATCTGCATTAGTTGATATTTATAATTCCTTCTATTTTTATTGGTTTACTAGCAAAACACTTGATAACAAGAAAACAGAAAATATGATGAGTCACATCTTAGTAGTTAATTTTAAAGATTTTCATTACATTGTAAAGAGTTTTCACATAGCCAAAATTATCTTTGATTTTTATTCAAGCAATCTAAACATACTTTAAAATTTTTTGATGAAATATACATAACATCAAATTTACCATTTTCTCCTTTTTAAGTATTTCAGTTTTTAATTGTTCAGTCTATTCACATTGCTGTACATCACTATCCAGAATGTATTCATCTTACAAAACTGAAATGATGATTTAACAATCACTTCCTGTTTCCCTTCTCCCCAATCCCTAGAAACCACCAGTCTACTTCCTATATCTACTCTGTGTGCCTGGTGTTAGTGGATTCATGTAGTATTTGTCTTTGTGTGTATATGTTGTGTACCTGTTTGTGTGGTTTATTTCATTTTACACAATAACCTCAATATTCGTGAACATATGAAAGGATTTCCTTCCAAGTAAGGTCTGAATAATATTTCCTTTTGTGTGTGTACTGTCTTTACCCATTCATCAGCTTGAGTTGTCAACCTTTATACTATTGTGAATAATGCTGTAAATAACATGGGGGTACTAACATCTTTTGGAGATCCTGCTTTCAATCTTTTGAGTATACACTTAGAAGTAAGATTTCTGGGTCATATAGTAATTCTACTATTAATTTTTGAGAAATCATCATAATTGTATTCCATAGATCCTACATTACTTTGTATTCTTATAAACAATGCACAAGGGTTCCAGTTTCTCCACCAACACTTGTTAATTTCTATGACGTATGGTTTTTTGATATAGCTGTCATAAGATCTCAAGGTGGGTCTTAGAATATATTTTCATTTGCTTGTTCACCTGTGTATCTTCTTTGGAGAAATGTCTCTTCAAGTCTGCTCTGTTTTCATTGAGATGTTTGGTTTTGTTGGATGTCAGTTAAGTTTCTAAAAATATTTTCTCCATTTGCATATATTGCTTTTTCATTCTCCATTAGTAGTGTTGTTTGATGCATATTTTTAACTTTGATGTTGTCACTGATTTTGTGGTCATATCCAAGAAGTCATTGCCAAATGCATTGTTAAGAAACCCTTCCCCTATGTTTAAATTGAAGTACTTAAATTCAGTTTTTAAAGTTCATTTTGAATTAGTTATTATGTATGATACAAGGAAGGTGTTCATCTTCATTCCTTTCCATGTAAATATCCAGCTCTCCCCACACCATTTCATAAAAATATTGTCTTTTTCACATTAAATGACCTTGACACCTGTGTTAAAGACCATTTGACCATATGTATGAGTGTTTACATCTGAGCTCTCTGCTTTACTACACTGAGCTAAGTGCCTGTCTTTATGTCAGTACCACACTGCTTTTATTATTGTTGCTTTTCAATAAGGTGAAATTAAGATGGGTGAGACCTCCACCTTTATCCTTCTTTTTAAAAAAGGTGTTTGTTCCTTAGGGTCACCTATACAGTTTTATATATACACAGTTTCTTGCAACTGTATAAAATGAGTATTAGGTATACTAAAGTTTGAGAACTATTGATGTAGGTTAAAGGAAGGGGAATGGGGACATCCGTTGACAGATATCTCCTAGGAGTTTCAACCCATTCTTCCTTCAAGAGAACTGCAAAGTCCTCAATAGTCAATGGGCATAGGCTATGGTAGAGAATGTTCATTGGCCCTGCCCATTTTCACATTTCTATGCCACAGAAAATGTGTACTTTTTTTAATAAAAGAGAAAATTTAGGAAGAAACTTACTTTTCCATGTGTTCTGGACATCATTATTCTAGAACCCATGGTAAAAACAATCTTCTCCAGGGACTTTTTTCCCCTAAGAGAAAAATAAGATTATCTGAAGCCCTGCAAGTATAATAAATACATTTCTTCCAGTCTTCTGTCAAATTTAGAGATGTGACTCTCTGGTTGCAGTTTATATAAACAAATATCTGAAAAATTAATGAAAAGTAATTTAAGAACTTTTATACAACTTAAAGAGCTAAATCACAGATTCAAGTCTTACGTGGAATCCATATTCTCTTCTTTCTTAGTTTTTTTTTTTTTTTGTACTGGGGATCAAACTCACGACCTCACTCTTGCCAGACAGGCGCTTATACCACTGAGCTAAATCCCCAGGCCCTCTTAGTAGTTTTATATTTGATCTCAGCAAGTGTCTACTACTGAGTCAGTGGTAGTATTGGGATACAAATACAGGAAACAAATGTCCCCAAGTATTAATAAAGAAAAAGAATACTTTTAGTTCTTTTGTTAATAATGTTTTAGTGTAGGTGGAAATAGTTTTTATAATACATTTCATCCTAATTATTCATAGGATACATTTTGATTTAGACTTTTAAAATGATCATTGAACATTGATCATCAATTTGTTTTTCCATCTATCTATCTATCTATAGACTATAGATACATATCATACTGTGCATGTTCCTCATCAGATCTGAGGTTGCCTATGAGCAAACTCAGGATCTTCTGATTAAAAAATCATTAAGGATTATAGGGAAAAAAATAAGATGAGAACCCTTAGCTTTTATCAATCTTGGAAGAACTCATTATTCTATCAGTCAGTGAATATTTCTTATACATATCCTGGCTTATTTTTTTGGTGTTCCAAGAAATCAGAAGTTCACTAACAAGATTTTTGAAGAACACTTGAACTGAATGTACGGGCTACAGACAAATAAGAACAATATGTGTTTGGAGTGTGAATCAAGCAGCTGGAATAAATTTTCCACAATGTCCCCAGTTCAATAACTATAGGTCTTTCAGTTCTTCCAAAATGAGGCAGTATCCAGGGTTAAATGTAAAAATACCAAGATAGATGCATACACCTTACTATTTTGTACAGTATTATACCTTTGTCATATCAAACAATTGAAAGAGCCTACACTGCAATCTTTTAGCAATTGACAATGAATTCAATAGGAAGTGTCCTTCCCTTTAGAAGTTGAGTATGATTCATAGATATGAGCAGTGTGACCTGCATGGAATCATCTGGAAACAGAAGCAAGACAGACTGTAGGATGTATAGCTTCATTAAGGTCCTTCCTATCTATTAATAATGTCAGCTAACATTTATAGAGTTCTCAATATATTTGATGAACCAAGCACTCTGCTAAGACTTTAATTACACTGTCCTTTTATATTTTCAAGTATCTCATGAGGTAGTTCCCTTTTAACCTCTGTTTAACAGGGAGAGGAACTAAGGTCTGCTGAAGCCATGAAACTAGGATTCAAGCCTCATTCCATCAAACTCAAGGATTAAGTTTCATGTTGCCCTTTCTCTGTCCAAGTCTCTGATGCTACTATTTTTAAGTATTATTCAGTCATGTGGCTTCCTGTGTACTTCAACTTTCCTAATGATTTTGAGGATTTGTCACAGTACACAAGCTGTCTTTTCTGTCTCCCAAGGCAATGACACTAATACTGGGAGGCAGCAATCTTTCTATGTGTAAATTTCGTGTTTATAAACACGCTTGGCCAGAGTGGTTTCTGTCTTTCATGTAATGCCAGTTATGAAAAGTTAAATAATCACATAGGTTCAAGGGATCTGAGAGACTGAATAAGAATTATAGCTGAGATGATGACAATAGAATGAAAAGATGATATGGAGTTAGAAATAATGGGCAACTTAAGCAATTCATATGACAGGAATGCTTACTCTTCTGTAGGGAAGAAAATGAGTTAAATGTGAATTTAGGACCATGTTCTAATGAAAACCAATGTAAAACTAAGCCCCATAGTTTTCCACTGACATAATTTTATGTTTGTTGCAAAAGAAAAAGCCTAGAAAATAGAAAGTTTCTTCTAATCCCAGAAACAGAACTTGAAATAAGGGGAGAAAATTTACGTATTTTAATATTATAATTTTAGTTGCTCTTATCCAGCCTCATATTATTTGTGTAAGTGTGCACATGCATGTATACACCATATTTTCATATTTTGCATATATAGAGATATAAAATATACACACACTAAATTTTCATGACTGCCTAAGGACAAAGGCTAACCGACTGGAAATTGAGGTAAAGACAATAAAGATTTAAAAATTGTTTTCTTCTAGCTATTTCTGCAACTCACTTCTCTCCTTCCTTCCCTCTTCTCTGTCCCCCTCCCTCCCACCAAACAGCTCTTGCAAGGCTTCCACTTATCATAGTAAAATACACGAATTCTCCTTGGGAGTGTTCTATCAAGATCATTCTCAGGTTCACCTCTTTAGGTTCCAGGATGCACTTGGAGTCCAGATGAGAGGAGGAGGGAAGAAGATCACACTAGGGAATGGGGTCCACATGAAACATACAAAGTAGGATGTCATTTGAAGGTTTTCCAAAAGCCTACTTAGTTAAAATATTTCCCACAGGGGAATGTTGTCTAACAGGAAGAGATGTTTGAAGCACACTGAAGAGGAAAATTGGGAAAATGGAAAACTGTGACTTCCCATTTCCTCTTGTAGAACTTTCCCTGGGCCCAAAGGGGATCCTCCTTATTGTAAACCCCAATACCGAGTTCAGTCATCCAAATATTGTAGTCCTCTTTTTAGTTTTCCTCACAATCCAAAAAGTTATATTTGTAATCCCATTGAGACATCATTGGAATCTCAGCAAGTTAATTCTAATCTACCACCATCAATGCAACCCATGGGGAGAGTAAAAACACCAAGACATATTCCAAGTTAAGGGCAGCCAAGGGGTCCTATGTCCAATCCCCATGAGGACATGAGGACAAAGGCCTTGATCCTAGGCCTCTCCCAGAATTTATTATCTTGTGAAGAAGGGGGGTGGCTGAGGGATGAGTGACAGAGAAGATGGCTGGAATTAGGTGAGTAACTTGAGCTGGCTGGCCAGGTGCAAGATTGGCATCTCTGTAAATTGCAGAGATAAAGATATGTGGAAGGATCAATTTACATAATCCAATTTAGGTAGCAATGGAATTGTTTTTGGGGCTATTGCTTTGGTTTTGATATGCAAACTCTTGTGCCCTGGGGAGTCATAGCCTCTTATCCTGAGTCTCTACCAAGTTGATATTCCCAGAGCAATTTGCTCTAACATCTCATGGTGTTCATATCCTGTACTTATCTGTATTGTATGGAGAACACTATGCGAGGAAACAGGACTGTTGGTTGGCTATAGAAATTGCATGTTAGCATCTCAGCTAGCCTTATTTGCAATGTTTAGAGCCAACTGAAGAGAGAAGGAAACACCCTAGCCAGCTTTTTACATATCAATATAAGGAAATGAGTCTCCAAATAATCATAGTCACAGTAATTGTTTTGAATTCAAAGGGAGTCACTGGAGTTGTCTCCCACACCTCCTGAGAACTATGTCTATATGGAATTGCTCAAGATTTCACAGCAAATGGACATGTGCCTAGTGATTTCCAGGTTTTATGAGACTTCTTCAAAATTTGGCAACTGAAATGACAAAACTGAAATGGCAGCTCTGTCCTGGAAAGTTTTCATTGACTTGTTGTCTTTTTTATTTTGCATGATTTCCTCTCTTGGTAACTAACACAGTGGGTTGGCCTAAGGTTGTACCTAGTGGAAGTGTTGGTAAATTTTGCAGTTGTTAATACATTTGGTTGTGAATGTAATAACAAACATGATGGTTTATTCTGCTGGTCTGGGTACTTTGCTTCCTTAACCAGCTACAAAAGAAGAGTCTACAATGATTGCTTTTATACTGCTATAATGAAAAATACTTTTTTTCCAGAAAAGTAAATTTGACTTATTGAAATGTCTTACTTTCTTGAAGTCTCTTGAGTTTTGTCAAAATTTCCTTGAGTTGGATCTTTGAATAATGCCAGAGATGAGGATCTGGCATCCACTTAATTTCAAAATCCTTGCATCTATTGATTTGTTGATCTGTACTATTCTTCATGATCAGAAGGTTTCAGTTTTTTTAAAAATAAATTAATGTTTTCTCAGCTTCATTAATTAAAATTAATTAGAGTTAATCAATTATTAAATGTGCTAACTGTAAGCCTTGCCACTTTGTGTTCAAAAGGGTTTTATAATTAGCAGAGGTTAGAAAAGATAAGCTTTGCCCCCCACCCCTCTCAAGTACAGCCTCTGTAATTCTACAATTTCTGAAAAATTTCCTTTGGTGAGATTTCCTATGAACTGGCTCATATGGGGGAGATGTCCATAGGGTCTGCCTAGAAATATTCCTCTTATGTGGCCCATGGGAATATTAGTGAGTTGTGAGAAGGCAGTGAACCAAATTATGTATGTACATGGATTTGAAAGGGAAGCCCACTCATACATTGTTTACATTGTTAAGTGTGTATGTGTGTGTGTGGTACTAGGGATGGAACTCAGGATTTTGAGCAGGCCAGGAAAGTGTTTTACCACTGAGCTACACCCCAAACCCAATCATTTTAACTCTTAAATAGAACCAAGAACCTCTAAGTTAAAAGTTTGAGTTTAGCCCAACCTGGTGACCCAGGCCTATAATCCCAGCACTCTGTAATGCTGAGACAGAACAATTCCAAGTTTGACTAAGCCTACCCACCTTAGTGACTTAGCATGAACCTATCCAACAACAAAAATTATAAGAAGTAGGCTAAGGATTAGGGGTTAAGGCTAAGAAAAAGGAGACCTCTGAGTTCCTCCTACTGAACATGTGGTAGCCATAACAATGCAACTGAAGACATTTACAAAAGAGAACTTGCAGAACTCCTTCAGAAACTGCCAAGAATGATGAGGTAAATATATTTCAAGTGACAAAAGTATTTTGAGAGGGATCAGTGGCAATATATTTTTTATTGTAGTATTTATTTTTAAATTTAAGCATTTACTGTATTTTCCAATCATACTGCGTATCCATCTCCCTGTTGCCTGCCTCACTCTTGCATCCTAGAATCATTTTACAAATAAACAAATGCTGTTAGGAACTTGATAATGTACAGGTTGTTTGGGCATTGTTCAGTTTTATTCACCAAGTACTATACTGGAAGCATGGCAAGATGGTGTCATTATCTTCCTTGGAGGAATCTTCTGCCTTGCCTGGTTACTTCCAATTTTAGATCCAGCAAACTTTCAATTTCCTCTATAATCTTGAAGGGGGCAGTAAAATTGGTGGATAGGATGGTTCTTAGTCTTCCCAAAACCATGCATCTCTGAGTATATAAAAATTTTATACATCAGCAAACACTTGCTGATCTTCTGTTTTAGGCCTTGACTTATAGCTAATTGAAAAGTATGACCTAGTTGATATAGACTATGCAAAAGGGAACTGTTTTGGTTATTTTTCTCTCATTTCTGAGACAAAATACTTGACACCAAAACTTAGGGAAGAAAAGGTTTATTTATCTCACAGTTTGTGGAGGGTTCAGTCAATAATCAGCTGACTCCAAGGCAAAGTGGTACATAGCAGAGAGAAACAGTTCATGGCAGTACAAAACAGCACAAATGAGCAAAAGGGAAAGAACACAAACAGAAGACTCTTTCTGTCCTTTATATTGTATGCAGGCCACACCCACAGGGTGTGGCACTCACACTAATGATCCCAGCATTGGACCATGAGTTTTTCACAAACTCTAGTAGCCCACTTCCATGACTACATGAGGCTTTGGGAGGCTATCCACACTCAAATTATAACATTTCACCTCTGGCTCCCCAATGACTCATGTACAACCTTTATGCAAAAGACATTTAGTCCATCTCCAGCAGTTGCCAAGTTCCTAACAGTTTCAGCATTGCTGAAGATTCCAAATCCCAATTTTCCTCTAAGATCTAAGGCAAGCTTATAACTATGACCCCTGTACAAATGGAAACAAAGTTAAACACTTCCAACGCTCAATGACATAATATAAATATTATCATTCCAAAGGATACAAATAGGGGGATGCAAAGAAATGGGACAAAGCAAGTCCAACATCCAGCAGCGGAAACATTAAGTCCTGGAGTTCCATGCTCAGCATCTGAAGCAATGTGGTTGTGAGCTCCAAAATGTTTGAGTGACTCCACCCCCATAGCACGTCCAGTGGTTTTAGCTCCCATGGTTTCTCTTTTGGGCTGGCTTTGCTACCTTCTTACAACTTTCCTTAGACAATTGATGATCCTGGCTTTTACAAACTTCTGGGTTCTCCATTGCACCTTTGGTTTTATACTCATAGCTTCACACACTGCCCTCTCAGGGACAAACTTCTTGGCCTCACAAGCCTTCTGAAATCAGAGTAGAAGCCATTTTAACCTCAGAACTCTTGCATTCTGTATGTAACTAAGGCCAGTGCCACATGGATAATTCCAAGGTCCACTGCCAGCAGAGCAGTGGACAAACTTTCCTCTCTCTTGGCTGTAGGAGTCCAGTGCCTCGTTCTCTCAGCACTCTGAACCTGATTGTGAGGTACAAATTCTCTATACCACCACCATTCTGGAACATGATGCAGCCCACTGCGATTTTGGAACCTCGTATGGCTTACAAAGCCATTCTGGAACATGGCATTCTGTGGCTTTCTCCTCAAAGTAAAGCCTTTTGTTTCTGCCATTTTGAGGCTGCAAAAAGTAAAAACATACCACTTCCTGTTTTCTATTATTCTGTTCCTTCTCAACAATCAAGACCTCATCTCTATCTTTGCAATCCACAGCTTTACTGGAGCTTCCCTTCTGGTCAAACTCACAACATTTTCAATCATCCTACTGGGCTCTTTGCTCTTGATTTGCAACATAAATCTGGTTAAAAGCCCCCAATAACAGCCATTTAACTGCCTCAGCATTTGATTGCTTTCAAATTTCTTCTGCCAGATTAAATTGGTCTACTTCCCTTAACCTGAATCTCAGAAAAAGTCTCTGGACATGAGCAAAATGCAGACAAACTTTCTGCCAAGACATAGCACACATTGTTTGGTGTACAACAGCCAATGCAGTCATTCTTGCCAGCAGAAACCTGCTGAGCCTGGTCTTTACCAGTTTTCTGGTCTTCTGAGCTCTGACCAGAATCTCCCGTACAGAGCAGCCTAAGCCATTTCAGCTCTTCTTCAGGTGACATCTCCAAACCTTTCCAAACTCTTCCCACAAGCCATTCTCAAAGGCTTTTGAACCACTTGGTCAGGTATAGTCACAGCAATGACGCCACTCCACTGGTATCAAATTTCTGTGTTTGTTACTCTTCTCTCTTTGCTGAGACAAAATGCCCCATGCCCAAAATTAGGGATGGAAAGGTTTATTTAGCTCATAGTTTGTGGAGGCTTCAGTCTATAATCAGCTGGCTCCAAGGTAGGATGGCATGGCACAGGCACAACCATTCATGGCAGTAAAAAACATCACAAGCAACAAGCACAAAAGGGGAGGAGCAATGGAGAGAAGACTCTTTCTGTCCATTATTGCATGTAGCACTCACACCAAAATGCCAGCATTGGACCATGAGTCATTCTCAAACTCTAGAAGCCTGACTCACTGACTGCATGAAGGTTTGGGGGGACATCGAGACTCCAACCATAACAGGAACTTAGAGAGCAGATATAGTCTTGGCTATGTCATGGGGCAGTAGTAATTGGACACCATGGAAGAAGCTGTCATCAGACGTGCATCACATTATGTAGGGGTTCAAGTGGCTACATGCTCTACTTGCTTATACAATAATACTAGTGCCCTACCCTAGCTGATCTCAGAAAGTGGGTTGTTCTTTCACTGTGTGGGTATGATCCTGCTTAATTAACAAGCAGCAGTTTGAATGAACATTTCAGTGAAATGGGTGCTGAATGTCCATTTTTTTACAGGGCCATGATTTAAGTTTAGGTCATTCGATTTGCAGACTTGAGTAAACTTAATGTTTTCCAATATTGATTTAGAGCATCTGATTATTACTACATATCCTTAAAATATAAGATGCGTATCACAAGGCATCACTGCAAGAACAATTTGTAAAATCTGTAAATTCAAGAATTTCAATTATTTTTTTTCTTTTTTCTTTTTTGTTTAATTTTTATTTGAAAGAGAATAAAACAAAAGAGGGCAGTACAGAGCAGATCAGAACAGGACAACATAGGCAACACAGTACTTTACATTAAGACAATTGGACATCAACAGTAGCGAACACCATATCACTTACTCTGCTATAGTTGAGCATAGTTTCAAATACAATAATACTAAACATAACACAATAGTATAAAGTCATGCATATTTCAATTATTATAGTGATTATAATAATAAGAATGTATGACTTAGTTATTTTTCTCTCATTGCTGAAACAAAATACCCAGCACTCAAAGTTAAAAGTGGAAAGGTTTATTTAGCTCACAGTTTCTAGAGGTTTAAGTCTGCTGGATCCAAGGCAAGGTGGCAAGGCAAATTGGAACTGCAGGGAAGAGAGAGTTGATGGTAAACAGATGGTAGCAAAACAAGCAAGCAAGGAATAATCACAGTTTTTTCTATTTCTTATATTTTATCCAGGCTACTTAGGGAAGGTAGCATTCATATCCTTAATCATCATGTGCTTGAGCCTATCATTGCACCATGAATAAATTCCAGCGTGACACACTCTAGATCCAGCCACCTCTGAAGAAACCTATCTTTGGCTGCATGAGGCTTTAGGAGGACATTTAACCTAAGCCATAACAGATACCTACCCTTTATCAGTTAGTAGTTTTGAGGGTTAAAATAGAAGTAGAGTGCCTGACCATGATAAACACTGACCATCACTCTTATTATCAACCTCACCATCATTAACACCATCACCACCATCACCGTCACCACCACTGCCAATACTGTTACTACCACCACCACTGTCACCACCATTTCCATCATCACCATCACTACCATTTGCATCATTACCATCACCACCATCACCTTTATCACCAGGGCCACTACTATTATCACCGTTACCTCTGGTACTGAAACAGGCTTGACTAGCTGGAGAAACAGGCTTGAAAATATCACATAATTAATAATCCACGTAACCAATGCTGAAATTCAGACAATACATTAGTCAGCTTTGTCATCACTGGATCAAAATACTAGACACACATATAACTTAAGGCAGAGAAGTTTATTTGGTTCATAATTTCAGGTAGTTCAGTCCATGGCTGACTGTCTCCAAAGCATAAATGGCATGGAAGAAGAGCCTGTGGAGGAAAGCTTCTTAACTGATGGCATCCAGGAAGCAGACAGAACATTAAGAAACACAGCAAGAGATACACCTTCCAAAGTCACAGCCTGATGATGCACATCCTCCAGTGAAGTACCACCTCCCAATCACACAATCAGCTATGAATGAATCAATGGGTTAATCCACTGATGAATGTTGCATTCCCATGATTCAGTCACCTTCCAAAATCTCCATCCCTGAATATATGAGACTTTTTTGGACACTTATATCTACACCATAGGAGGCAGCCTGATTCCAGAGACCATATACTTAGTTTCATGTCGTTTTTATAATAATATACTTAGTTCCTTGTAATCTTTATAATAATCTAGCATCTTATTTTCCTATTTAAACTCATCAAGAGTTTATTCAGATTCAGGTCTAGACCAGAACCTCCATATCTTTATAATAATCTAGCATCTTATTTTCCTATTTAAACTCATCAAGAGTTTATTGAGATTCAGGTCTAGACCAGAACCTGCATCTTGCTGCTGTGGGACTTCAGATTGTAATGAGTAGAAAATAGTGCACAGATCCCAAGATTAATGGTTAGGAGTAAGGACTTCAACCACAGCTTTATTAGCCAGACAACAATTTTATTAAGTAGACAAGCAACTCACAATGGGAATGTGAATAAAATGATGCTGAGTTTTAAAGTTCAAAAATTGGCATTCTGTAGGTTTACATAAGGCAAGAATGAAGCGTGACTTTCAGTTGGGAGGTTTATTTGTAGTTGGAGCAGATTTCCTACAATCACATACACAAATGTCACTCCTGCTTTTCTCCCACATTTGTGGCAGTGAGGCTCATCCTCTGCTCCTCCACCTACCTGACATAGCATGGATATGCTCTGTGGAGAGGAAATCTTCACTACTTCAGGTGTGGCCTGGGATTCATTTACCAGCAGCAGCCTACCCCTTGTGTCTCACTAGGATTCCAATTTTCTCCATGTCACTCAGACTCAGAAACTTGGTTTCAAACCAAGTGTTTCCAGGAAACTAAAACAAAGAAATTCTGTTATTAAAAGCTGATTTCTGGAACCAGGTAGGCCTCAGAATTTAAGAGTACAACTTCTGTCCCCTGTTATTTAAACTTGAAGTAATACATAACAATAAATAATGCAAACCAACACTTTGAAAAGGGCAGCCCTCTTTGTTATGTTTGAGTCTTAAACATCCCCTCAGAAGATCACTTTCCTAAAATAACTCCAACTTCAGTGGGTAATGTTGAATGCAATTAATAGACAAGCCTCAACATTTAATATGGGCTCCCCAGCTGTCAGGAGCTGTGCTAAATTTTTTAGTGCTATTGTACCACTTAATACACATGAAAGACCTTAGCGTGAGTATGGGAAAATGTTGACATCTGTCTGGTGCAGATGAGGGAGTTAGGGCTCAGAGAGGTTAACCAATTTACCTATTATCAGAGTTGTAAGTGGTGAAGCTGGGATTGAAACCCTTGCCAGCCCTGCCCTGCTCTTTGCTGCCCCTTGTGGTTAGTATTAGAATAGAAGCCACACTTTGGGAATGATTGCAGCCAAGATCCTGTCACTTAAGAGCCCTCTGTCCTGGTGGAGAGAAGCGCAGGACTCATTGCTTGCTCAGTTGTTTGAACTTACACACAATACACCACCCCTTCCGGGTGTAATTTCTGATCTGCACAAAGGGAAATCCTCATGGTTACCTCCCAGGATTCTTGTGTGGATCCAGAGGGACAGGATTCTCAAGGTGTCTTACCTGAGTGTTCATTTCCATTCCACGTTGTGACTTATGCTTATGCCTTGGTGCTTGAGCATAATGGTGCTGCTTTAACCTCATCATTCTTCTCCAGAGCACTGGTAACAATAATTCTGCAGTAGATTTCCATGCTGAAAGATTTTTAATTTTAAAATTCAAAAGTCCTTGTAAAAGATTACCTGCTGTCTTGGTAACAGTCTCTGTAATACAGTGCTTGCCAAACTGGGCCCCTGAGAGATGTAACCAATAGCCTAAAAGAAAAAAAAAGTTCCTTCTTGAAATAAATTTGAGACAAACAGCACACTACTTAAAGGTTCTGAGAAGTCCTGCAATATAGAAGCCTATAGATGTCTTTGACTATGAAATGCTTGTTTTCATGCTTCTTTGAGCGACAGCTTATACAACATGTTTTAGTTTGAGAAATGGAGCTTGGACCTTAAAGATTTTTATTTTATGTGTTTTTGATTAATTTCTCATAGTGCCTCTGGGATACAGAGGCACAGAGCCTCAGTGAAGTTAGAGTTAGCCCACAGCCATGTAGGTACCCTTTTATGAACCTGAAGCTGGAAGCAAAACTGTCTAAAATTTTTTCTTGAATTAATGTTGAAACATAACCCACTACCTTTTAAATTATTTACTTCCATGAATTTCAGACCCGGGAACAGTTTGCTGCTGACATGGGGCAGTGAAGCCTTGGAGCAAAAGGTACATCTGATTCTTTTCTCCAAAACACAACTCAAATCCTTTGACTTATTTCCATTCCTGTGGCTCCAAACCACTTTGGCACCACTGCAGCCTCCTTGGCACCTCCCTGCTTCTCCTCTGCTGCACTGACCATTCTCCCTGCCTCCACAACTGAGTGCTCTCCAGGGCATGGCACAAGACTCTCTCTTCATGCTCTAAAACTTCCCTCTTCTTCCAGTAAAACCCCAATTTATGCCTAGACAATCGAGCCTTTTCTCCTCCTGCCCACTCCTCAACCTCTTCTAATCTCAGCTTCTCTGAAGTGCTACTTTCCAGGTGCATGTCTCTTCCTCATGCATGTCAAATTATTTTCTGCCTCTGGGCCTTTGCATGGCTGGGTCCATTTGCTTGAAAGACTGTTCCTCACCAGCAGTTGGCAAAGATGGTTTCTTCCTCAACTGGACTTTCCAGCTAACACATCACCTCACCGTGGCTATGTTCTCCTCATTGGCCATTTCTAGCTCAGTGCAGTATTTATCAGCAATGCAGTTATTCTTGTATTTCTCTGTGAGTTGGCTTGTTTGTCGTCCATCTCCCTCATGTACAGGCAGAGACCTACCGTAACCATTCAACTGTGCGCCCTTGTGACAGGCCTGGCACGTATAGATCTCATGTCAAATATTTCGGGTAATAATTTCTAATGAATTTGTGAACTCTGTTCTCTAGGGAGACCCCTTGCACAGTCACTCTAGTGATCTCTAAAACCATGATGAAGCTGTGGTTTATTTTCTTATCTGTAAGTGTCTTTGCTGTAGTTTCTCTTCAGAGATCTCATGTTATCCTGTGTTCTGGGTAATATGTAATACCATCTCTCCATAGAACTCTCTAGATACACACACACACACACACACACACACACACGCTGAGGAGAGTCTGGTTCTAAGGTAGCTGTCAGACCTGTTTAAGCTAGCCAATTATCTGACTTCTATTCTTCCCAGAGGGAGAAAGAGTGCAGCTTAATTACCTTCAAGTCCTGCCCTTCCTGCATCCTATTGTTCTTTCTGTGCTTCTGCCCTCCATCAGTCTGCAGCTGTCCTTATTAGTGCTGCTCCTGTGTACATTAGGCAAACTTTGCAGCTGTTGCTGTGAGCTACTGAATGCACCAAGAATGAGTCCGTCACTTAGCTGCTGAGCAGACTGCATTGGGAGGGAATGACCCTTCCTCTTTGGTGCTGAGCTAAATATACCCTTCAGCATTCAAGACTCAGGACTCTGGGGATGGTATTTAGAATGCAGTTTTTAGAGCCCAAAGGCCTGAGTGGGAATCCTGGCTTTGTGAATTACCAGCTGAGGACTTGTTTTATTACCAGATGTTGTACCTCAGTGGAATAGGAATAATTATAAAACCTCCTCATTTGTAGAGAAGCAGCAGATGTAAACATTTAACCCAGGCTATGACATCTACTAAGCACTAAAAATGTAACATGGGGAACAGCAAAAATGACATTTCTTGAGAGTATATGGTTTCAGCTTCCTCTTTATAAAGCTCCTTTGCCTCTAGTTAAAAAAATATTTCCCAAAACAATCAAATTGCTTTTGTGTCCATGTCAGCACATGAGGATCAGTGAACTCAAACAGATGATCTTTGCCCTTAAAAACCTTGAAACTCTGCAGAGGGGGCATGGATTCATAGGAGAAAGACAGTGAAGACACAAGTGACTGGACAGAGCCTTAAGAAAAAGGAAGTCTCCGAAGTTGGAGACATTTTGAGGTGCTCATGGGAAGTGTAGGAATAGGGTTGAACCCCAGAACAGAGAAGAGAGTTAATAGTGAAGATGGGAGGGAGACCGCTGGCAAGTTCAATGATTCAATGATTGGAATAAAGAGAGAGCTAACATAATTGAGCCTGTGGAATTGTCTTGATTGAGTCACTAACAATTGTTGACAGTGCAGCTCAGCTCAGATAGACAATGCTATACAATGCGCAGTCTTCTATGGCATCATCTGGTCTTCTCAGTAACCAGCAATAATAGGTACTCAGTGTGTCCCTGTTTACAAGTGGGGAGATGTGGCTTTAAAGAGGATTACATGCTGGAGAGGAAAGCTTTCTAAAATGGTGTGTGAAAGGGAAGGATGAATGTACAACCTAGGCAGTAAGGCAAAGGGGAGGTTGGAGATTCCATGGCAACTATTCCACACCATTTCAATGACCTGAAAGGGAACAGGGCACAGGAAGTTTTAAAAAGGAAAGAGGGAGTTCAATGAGGAGACCAAGGCAAAAGCTGAATTCATATTGTTAATGAGTTTTTGTAAGGCCCTCTGAAATATACATACAGTCATCCTCTTTGTCTGTGAGTTCCATATCCATAGAGTCAACCAGCAAATTGAACATGTTAAAAAAATTATATCTGCGTGAAACACACATGCTTTTTGTGTCATTGTTTTCTCAACAATACAGTATAACAATAGTTACATGGCATTTACATTGCATTATGTATTGTAAGCAATGTAAAGATGGTGTAAAGTTTAATGGAGGGTGTATTGGTTATTTTATATGAGGAGCTGGAGTTTTGGTAGGTTTTAGGATCAGCAGGAGTCCTAGGAGAAATTCCCCCAAGATACTGAGGGAAAATTGGAGATTTTTCATTGCCAACTTGCAATTATTTAGAAATCCATGTAGCTCCTTTGTTAGCCACTGTCATTTAGAGAGACAAATGTAATTCTGGTTTGTTATTTTGACCAGGTGCAGGAACAGTGGGTTTTTACTGTCAGTCAGTGTCAGGGGCCTGCTGGAGTTTGGCCAGAATACATTTCTTTAAAGTATTTAAATTGGCTTAGCTTTGAGAAACTGACATTCAGCAATAGAGAATGAGATTCTAAGTGCTTCTTCTGAAATATCTGTTAATTTAAGTAAGCAAGTCATGCAGACTTTGTGCTGTTTATCTCGTGGTATTGGGATATAGAAAAGGGAGGTATGAGGAAGCTTTATCATCCCAGGAAGACAAGGACATGGTGCTGACTCCTTTTCTTTCTTATTCCAGCAACACGTAAGTTTCAGTTAGGGCTAGTTCTACCTTCATGCAACAGAACACCCATCAAATAGTGGCTTCAGGGAAAAAAGGTGTAATTTTACTTTTAGGTAACATGGTACTTGAACTTGAAAAGGCATGTGGAGTTACTTTGTGTGTAATTTCTACCTTCTAAGTCTCTTCATGATTGTGAGTCACATTTTATTTGTGTGTAATTTCTACCTTCTAAGTCTCTTCATGATTGTGAGTCACAGCTCACCTTCAGACCTTTGGTTGACATTCTAGACACAAAGAAGCAGGTGGGGTAAGGGGAGCAAAAAAGGATACATCCCAGCTCCATAGACCCTTGCAAAAGCCTTGGTGAAGCTTTGCTTAGCAGCTTCTGATTACGTGTCACTGGTCACATATACAGCGTATGTGAGAGAGCCTGGCCAAGGTGTGTTTTTGTGAGGCACATTGTCACAAATTTATCAGGGACAGGGGAGGATGGCTTTGGAGCAGTCATCCAACAGTATTTGCCACAACATGCATCCAGTGTAGGTAGTTCTGGTCATCAAAAACTCTGATATATTCTCTGACATTGTCCCAGTGCTTGGTGACAGGGTGTTTGCTGTAGATGTCTGAGGCTCTGCATTTGAATTTTGGACATTTCTTCATTTCCAGGCATGGTGGGAGGAGCAGCAGACTTTAGAGTATGCAACACCCTGGGTCAGCTGTAAAATAGTAGAATAAACAGGCAAGTTACTGAACAATCCTATGCTTCCATTTTCTTCTTCTATTTCTTATGAGGCACAATTTCCTACAGTTGTCTTGAGAGCCAAATTAAGATATGACTATAAAGGATCTTGTGCTTGGAACATAATAGATGCTTGATAAATGTCACTAATATTTGTTATATTCTCAAAGTTGGAAGCTGATTCTTTAAGGATCTGACCATTTGGACTTGTTAAATACAGTTTATTTAAACAGTTGTTATTAAATGTCATTACTCATTACTTTGAATCTATCTTCTTTCCTTTTTACATTTAAGCAATTATAAGTATGCTAAAGATGGATGTTGCACACATATCAAGGTGTGTGTCTCTGTGTGTGAAATAGGTGTATTTATACTCCCTTTCATTAAAACCTGAGCAGTTCCACTGAAGTCTATAAAGGAATTTAACTTACATATTCTTAAACAATTTTCATCCTGCAAAGAAAGCAGATAGGACTTCATTCAGAAAGATAAACTTGAATGTATTCCTCTCATTTTGACAGATGCTTCATTTCAAGAAGAAGAGAAAACACAACTAAGACATATCATGGGCCTTTTATATTTGTTACGTTAGGAGAAGTCAGAAGTCAGAATTCTATACATTTCTACGACTCTAAGTGAACCCCATATGTAGAAACTCTACCTAGGAAGAGATGGGCTTTGAACAAAAGATTGTGATTACACTTCTGTTGAAAGGTTCTGCGTTTGAAAGGACCTGAGTCATACTGCAGCTCTTCTATAAAACAAGGCATGCCAAAAAGGGACAAAGTCTTTTTTGGAGCCCAGAACAACCATGTTGCATTTAAAAGCGTAGGGACAGAAATGATATCTGCAGCCCAAGCAGCATTTCTGCTGACATGTCGCATGCCACTTCGCTGTAGGAACTATTCTTTACCTGCAATGGCTTCTCCATGGCAACCTCTTCACAGGGCACATTCACTGCTTCTCTCTTTTTAAACCAAAAACATTGGAAAGGAAGTGGAATATGTAGGACTGAGCTTCTAGGTAGAAAGAGGGAGAGGACCACAGACACCAGGGAAAGAGCACAGGAGGTTTTTCTCTCTCTTTCTTTCTCCTTCTTTTTCTTCTTTTTTTCCCATTATTTGAGTTTTGCTCCTTTTGGATGGATACAGATCAAAGGGGAATGATTAAATTCACTTTGCACCATGTATCCTTCCTTCCATCGGTAAGCATCTTGATGAGACATGCTTTGGATGAATTCATCTGTATCACAGTTGATGCTTACTATATTTTAACTCAGTGGTTTGTTGAGATTTCAAAGACTAGAGTATCCTTTTCACCTGTTCATTAAGCATTGTTAATAGATTCTTAGACCTGGGCGACATGGCTGTAGGGAAACCCCATAGCACAGTGGTTTAGAAGATATAAATTTCACAAAGAAGCCTGAGCACACCACATAGATTTTTCCATTTTGCTAGGGGAATATTACTTTCTCAAAGCCTAGAAAAATTAGTAGTTTGTAATCTCTGTTTTGCTCACATAGTGAATAAAGAGACTCCCCTAAACAGAAAAACAAAGCAAGCCAAACAGAGAAACCTTAAATACTCAGTCACTTCAAAATACCTCATATAAATTCCCTGTGTTTTTTCCTTCCCCAAATTATATTTTTCATCATTCCTTCAATATTATAATTAAATAAAAGAGAAAGTCTTGACTAGGTGTGGACCTTCCTGCAATACTTTGGCTTTTAAAAATAGTTTGTAACATCACATTCTATTCAGCAAAAGAGAATTGGATTTCAAACCAAGAAAGTATGTTATAGATCACAGTATACCTGGAAATAATAAGAACTATAAGGGTTGGAACTATGCAATACTGTATTATAGAAAGTTCCCGAAACTTAACGGGTATCTTCACTGGACACGACACAAGTGAAACAAACATCAGTAGATGGATACATGTAGTAGTTTTCTTATTCTAAAAGCTTGCTTCTATATTTAAGTGAAAAAGAGACAAGAAAAAAGAAACGATGCCTGTGACAGTAAGCTCCTGCCCCTGGTAAGTGTGCCCTTTGGACCCATGGTTGTATTGGTCACTTGTGGTGGGAAAGTGAAGGCATAAAACAATACATCATAGGAGGCATGTAAGGGAAGGTTCAAATAGGCTATCTTTACATCTGACTGCCACTTACACTTGGCGGTTTCCCACTGAAATTACTAAGAGAAAATGGGAGCTATTATTTCTCAAGAAATAGCAATGCTGTGCTGGTAACATGAAAGGACTGAAAATATCCAAACCCATTGTTTGCTACTCTGTAATTATCTTTATCAAAGGTGTTTTCTTGTTATCAAACATCCTAATGGTTAACATATGATTAAGCTTCTATTTGGTATGAAAGGAATGTGCATTCAATGAGCAAACATTTACCTCTCAAAAATTAGAGGAAAAAACTTGAAAATACCTATTGGAATATACATGCAAATGCCCAATATACAGAGTAGCCCACTAGATCTCTTCCTTCTTAAGAATGGTAAGCATGGTTACCTGGTACAGACATTTGCTATTCACTGAATATGCATATGTGACCCTTAATCTCTCGCTTCTGCTCAGTTGAGTAGAGCCCTGTGACAAGTAGTTCCTAATGGTTTAAGAGCAGAGTTGATATTCATTTGTGGTCTGAAGCATGTAAGATCCAGTGCAAGATACTGTCAGGGCTGATGAATCTCATCATGAGAATCATGGAGCCACGATAGAGCTGCAGGTAAAAGTTGCCAGGAGTGCAGAATACATCAGTGGTGATGAACCTCATTGAGCTTTCAGTGGTAACAAATGGCGAGGGGCAGTATGTGTGCCATAGGTTCACCACCTCTGATATGTATTAATAATAAGCATGAAGTGTTTATTGTCAAGGTTGATTTTCTTCCTCCATTCTGTTTAGTATAAACCAATTGTTAAAGCTATAGACTTTGGTATTAAACAGAATTGCATCAAAATCCTAACTCGGCCACTTATAAGCTAATTGAACACAGGGAAGGTTATTTAACATCTAAGTATGTCTGTTTCCTCATGTGTCAGATAGGACCTTCTTACACTAGAAAAGTGTACAAAATGTGTAACCTAAAGCATTTAGAACAGTGCTAAGCACATAGAGGTAGCATGCATTTGATACCATTGGTGGTAGTCCTCATTGTTATTATCAACAGTTGGTTTCTGTGACAATGAGGATGAATTAGTTGGGACCGGAATCACTGCATGTTTTTACAGGGTAGAGTTAGGACATTTTTAATATTTTTGGAAGTTGCCAGAACTAGTGGCTTTGAGTTTGTCCACCACTGTCAAAGACAAAAAGTCTGTATGAACCCATATATGACAATTGCTCTGCTTTGTGAACTACTGGCATGGAGTGTAAAAAGAAACAGTGTTTTGGCAGTGTGTATTAGATTTGCACTGATGCACCTTTAGAAGCCTTGTAACTACCAGGATATTTTAATTGTTAAGGAAATCTAACAGGAAATGGGTTTTGTTGTTTTGTTACACCCATCATTATATATAATGTTCATTTGTAAGAACATATGCAACAATCGACATGCCAAATACTAGGTCAATTAACCTTAGAAATTACTTGTGTGTTTAAGTGGCAGTAAGTGGAGAAATATACACTGTTGGAATTTAGAGTAGGGAATAGGTTCTGTAAAGTGAACACAGTTTCAATAATATGTAGGAATGAATAATTCCCCACCAAACACCAAAGCAATAATGTACTGTAAGTATCGCTTTCCTCTGTAGAATTTGCCAGGAATTCAGTGGGAAACAAGTAACATTATGAGGAAATATTGATTCACTGTGGGAACAGTGAGTCTTGTTATGATAAAGACAGAGTCTGTGGCCATTTCTTTAAAAATAAGTACATAAATTGCTTACTGTAATTGGGATGTTTAGACTGCATCTTTTTATAGAATAAACTAGATTGATTGAGCTTCAAGAACTTTTTCATGACCTAGAAACCCTAAGGTTAAGAAAAAGTTAAGCTCATGCCATTACATTACCTCTGGGTTTTGCATTTTGATTAAGGCTAGAGTCTGGTGTAGAAATCCCTTCTAATCAATAGCAAGCATCATATTACTTAGCTTCACTCATCTCCTGCTGAATTTAAACCTTTGACAACCTGGGAATTTGAAAATATACTGGTTAAGAGTATAAAGTCTTTCCTATTAGCCAGCTCCCTTGATTACTACTGTATGCAGCCATGGGCCAAATCCCTCAAAAAAACCTTAAGGTTTTTTTTTTTGTTGTTGTTGTTGTTGTTGTTCTTTGTTTGTTTACTTGCAAAATGGAGATAAAAATAGTACCCCACCCATGGATAAAGAGTCAAATTGAATGAAATTATTCATATGAAATGTTAAATAAGTACTTCATAAATACCAGGCATCTTCCAGGTTGGTTTTCCTTAGGTTCAGTTGACTTAATTTCATTCTTACATCTCAAACTCCAGAGAATAATACAGAATAGATCAGAGTTAAACTGATCTTTTCTTTCAGGCTGTCACCAAATTGTCAACAATTTGATGACAATTCCATTGAAATTGATTATCAAAGTTGAATCAGAAATTGCAGCTGACTTGCTCACTCATTGCACATGAAGATGACCTGTTCTTAAAATGGAAGGAAGAAGACTGGGCCTTTGTCAGAGGGATCTGAGGTGATGGTCTCTTACTGAATATGAAAACAAAACTCTTGCAGAAAAGTCTTCCAAGTTGAACTACTATACATTCCAAATAAAGAGTCATATCCTTTTGTTGTTAGTCATCCTGAAATATTTCCACTGCTTTGGGATCCTACTTTCCTTAGTCAAGGAAGTATATGTATTACCAACTGATTCTCTTCTGCAAACATTGTGTAGTGCCTACTATGTGCAAGTCTCTGAACTGACTGCCTTCTTACCACTTACTTAAATTAGCAATTTGGTTAAGTTCATGGACCTCTTGTGCTACCATTTGTAAAATGGAGGTCTGAATGGTGGTTACCTAATGAAGTTGGAAATGAGAATTTAATCCACATAAAGTGTCTGAAATATGGCACATTAAAACTGTTCAGTGGACAGTAGTCAGGAGAGTCACCAGCTCTAATGTATAGAAGAGCATATATCTCAGGATAATTAAATGATTTCCCCAGGATTTTGAGCCTATTTTGCCTACCTTCAAAAATCTCAGTACTTAGCCCATTTGTGACCCTGTTCCTGAGAATCCACCTTACAAAACCGTGAATATGGTAGCCTCCCAATCTTAAATTCACTCATTCTCAGTTGGAGTAACTCCCAAGATCTTAAGAAAATACACATCAAACCTGTCTAGCAGAAATAACTCATATGAAAATCAAATTTCTCTTTGCCTGTGGAGTTATCAGAACATAAATTTACGCTTACAGTATTTTACCCAACATAGTCTCTTACTCTTGCTTTGACAGCGATAACTCTGGAGTGTGAAGCTAATGAGCGGAGAGCCAGAGGTCAATAGCTCACACAAATGTCCAAGGGGCCACTTTTCTTGGGTAGCCAAATCGCTGCATGAGAAAGACAACATGGTTCATCATACCTATTTCTAAGGCGGACATGTTTTTAATGACACTTAAATAGCTCCCCCAAGTTTTTTTCAGGCAAGTTCTATATAATCTATTCTCATTTTCAGCACTGCTCAGCCTAGTTTTGTAACCATCCACTTGCTATAGCAGGAAGGAAGGAGATAGGTAAGCCCTTTATCAAGAAACAGGACTTGTGTGGTCAGCAAGGACAATGGATGCCTCTATTTTTGCATTACTGACATCTATTCTGCCTTGTTCTGGTTACTTCTGTGCCTCTCGGTCCCCTGGCTCAAGTATAGTCCTGATTGCAAGAACAGACACATGGCCCAGACCTGACCAAAATAGACTAAAGCCTGATACTTACGGAGTTATTGGGGAACTGAAGTTTTAGCCTAGAAGCCTTGACAGTCAAATGATGTAAGTGTAGAGATCTGTGGCTCCACTACTGCAGAAAGACTTAATAACAATTGAAGCCAATACAAAAGAAAGTGAAGTCAAGAGTTAGGAAGACACATCTTTGATGATTTCTTCAATCAACTGGATTCTCACCTATGAGAAAGGAAGGTCCACAAATGTCTTCCTGTTTATTCCTTAAGACTGTTCTAAATGATTTTCTGTTACTTGCTGCTGAAAGTGATCAGCTCAGAAAATTTTATCTCTATTTTGAGGTATTTTATCTTCTAGGTCACTTTTACCTTCTTGTAAATGCTTGGCACATTGTAAGGCTCCATGTAGTATCTAAAGACCCTGAGGTCACTAAGCTTCTGGAATTTTAGTTTTGTTCTTCCACCTCCACATGAGCCAAACTACTTAAATCTAGATCTCATCTTAGGAAAATATGAAGTTCTACAAGACAAAGAGAATAGAGATCATCTCCATGAGCGTTATGTTTCATAAATGAGGGAGTGTTAATACAGTAAGTTTCTGTCTTACAAACATTCAAGTTATGAATTTGCATAGTACCAGTGGATCTTGCATTACAAATGTTCCTAGACAGAAAAATATCATGTATTTCACATGTCTGTCCGACATTGTCACAGTTGTGTTGCTGTGTGCTTACTGCACAGTGTGATAATATACAGTAGTGTAGTGCTCTGAGAGCCCAGAGTATGCGGAAGCAAGCAGGAAAGCAGTGGTGATGTGGAGGGGACTGATCGAAAGTGCGAATCACTATACACTGTGTGTTTGTGTCAGAGGTATAAGACTCATTGTGTTAGACCTATGAACAAATCCGACTTATGAATGGTTTCCTGGAGCAGAACTTGTTTGTAAGTCAGGGACTTATGGTAATTAATAATTTTTAAAAATTTTATGGTAAAAAGGTAAAACAATGGTTCATAATAAAATAACAATAGTTAAGAGATTGCATGTCATTATCTTTAAAGTAGTTGCTTAGTGTACAAGACATAGGCATAACAATTTCTCCAATTGATATTAGCACAAGCCTTCCTTTTTAATGGTCTAAAAGACACTAATAGTATAACTGACTTACATTTTTCCCTTTTTTCTCCACTGTTCTTTTGCCTTTTACCCATTCTAGTTCCATTTTCCTTTTGAAATATTTCTTTCCATCTTAAAATATCTTATATCTTTTAGAACTTATTTACTCTTTTGATTTCTTACACAAGGGGGAAATATGATGTTTACACATTGTGAGTATCATTTATTTCACTTATGAGTATGGTCTCAAGTTGCATCCATTTACCTATAAAAGCCTCGTTTATTCTTCTTTATTGCAGAGTAATACTCCATTAGAAAAAATACCACATCTTTTTTTATCCTTTCCTCAGGTGATGGATGTTTGGGTTTTTTCCAAGATTTAACTATTGCCAATTGTGCTGCTATAAACATTGGTGTACATATATGGCTATGATATGATGCTTTTAATTATTCTGGGAAGATACCTAAAAGAGGAACAGCTGGGTGGAATGGTATTGCTAATGCTAGTTTTTTGAAGACTCTCCACACTGATTACTGCAGTGGTTATACCAGTCTACACTACCACGAATGGTGGAGAAGCATTTCTTCTTCTCTACATCCCCACCAGCATTTGGTATTGGTTGATTTCTTGATGGTAGCCATTCTTGCTGAGATGAGATGGAGTCTCAGTGTTAATTTACATCTCTTGAATGACCAGATATGTTGAACATCTTTTCATATATTTATTTTCCATTTGTATTTCTTCATCTGAGAAGTGAGTATTCATCTCAGATGCTCATTTTTGGGTTGGGTCTTTGAATTTGGAAGATCTATTTTTTTCATATCTTCATATATTCCAGATATAAGTGTTTTATCTGAGGGACAATTAGCTAAACTTTTTCACACTCTGTGGGTTGTCTTTTCACTTTGTTGCTGATTTGTTTTGCTGAGCAAAATACTTCAGTAAGATGAGATCTCAGTTGTTGATTCTTTGAAGTATTTCCCATGCAGTCTGGGTTTTGTTCATGAACTTGCTACCTTCATCTATGTCTTCAGGATTTCTACCTATTTTCTCTTCCAGTAGATTTGGTGTTTCTGTTTTAATATTTAGATACTTGATCCATTTTGACTTTAGTTTAGTGCATAGTAATGGGCCATATCAGAAGAATCAAGCATAAAAATCATAAAATCAAAACAATTTTATATCTCATTTATGCTTCTGAAGATTTCAAAACAATGGTACTTATACATCTCTATTGAATGTGGGGGAAAATGGACCCAGAGAAGTTAAATAGGTTGTTCAAGTTATTATACCAGCTAATAGTAGATATATCTGGCATTCAAAACCATGCAGTCTTATTTTATGTGGTAGAAAGGCAAGCTGGGGACCAATAACCCTTTTCATGCACAGAAACCTTCAATCTAGACCTCTTATGCTTTATCATAGAGCCCAACATTCTTCCCTTAATTCTGTTTCCATGGTGCACTGTGCAGCTACCCTCCTCGAACATTCTTGCATTTGCTGGGGGTGGGAAGCCTTTCTCCAGACCTCAGCTTCAAATGCTGCCCACCTAACCATCTGTGGCAACAGATTTGTGTGTTATCAATTAAAGTCTAAAGGAAGTTGGCAAAACCTCCTACCCTAGCAGGATGGGCTAAAGAAGTTCCTGTTAAAACAGAAATGGGTTGTGTCTGTGACAGTGGTAGTTGGTAGCTTTCCAGGAGCATGTTAACTACACCCTATGCCATGAATTGCTCAGCTTTGATTCTTTTCCAGATATTCTCCAAGGAGGCTCTTTTCTAGAGTGGACATTGTGTAACTAAACAGGTTTGTCCTTGTAGAAATCAAGGCAGTGTCCACCGTTTGGAGAATCCACCCATGTGATTTCAACTTTAAGGAGTTACTTAGGAAAACACTATTCTTTTCAAATCTTCAAAGTCTTCATACACATAACATGTTATGCCTGATTAATAGTCACAAAGACTCTTTCCTTGGGTTCAACTACTCATAAAAATTATTTATCTACTTAAGACACTGAACTTGGGGACTCCAGCAATATCAAGTATATACAATATCCTGCAACTTTAAGGTAGATTATCCCCTGGGCATGCTTCTTTATGAGTGTGTGCATGTGTGTGTGCATGCATGTGTGTGTCTGAAAATCTATATTGCTGCTTTTACAAAGCTAGGTGACTTTAATTTTTATAGAGAGACATGTAAAATACCTCTGAAGTGTCTATTATATGCTGTTCATGTGATTGGCCCTGGGAGAAGAGAAACTAATCATACATGATTTCTACCTTCATGAAGCTTACTGTCTAGTAACTAAGTAGCTAGGCAATGGAGCCATTTTTACTATAAATAAGGGTTTTGCATTGGTTTATGAAGAAATGTATTCCTGAATCATAAGAAATTTATTCCAAGTGTAGGGAGAACTTGGTGTTCACACCTAACATATTATCTACCATTTACCAGTACGACAGCATGATGCAAAGAATGATGATTTATTTTTCTTCTGTAAAATTTGCCAACCTCAGCATATTAATTTACAGGTCAAATAATTCTGTATTGCAAGCGCCATCTTGAGAACAACAAGGGTTTCAGCATCATTGCTGGTCTAGAGCTATTAGAAGACAGTAGCAACTTCCCCTTTTCCATTGCAAGAATCAAAAAGTCTCCAGGCATTGTACACTGTCCTCTGCCTGGGAGTGGGGAGGGAAGAGAATTGTCCACAGCTGAGAATCACTATGCCAAACCAAGGTTAAGAGTAGATATCTAAAAATGAATTTTGAGAAGTGTTTTCTGTTGTTGATCCGTAGAAAAATTTCCTTTTCAGGATTCCCTAAAACAATATTTTGTTCTATGATGATACAAACTAATGGATAAAGATGACTCATTAAAGGAGACAGAGGACTAGACTCAATGACCTTGTAAGATCCTTGGCTGACCCTAGCATTGCAGGTCATCCTTTACCCATAACCTGCTCTAATTCCTCCCTGTCCCTATCCCTCTGGGTCTATACTAATGATTGTGCTAGACAGGCAGCCTTATCATCCAGCCTGCCCTTTATGTCAACAGGAAGCCTAGAGGAGTCTTTTTTTTTTTTAAGTTCTTTTTGTTTTTGAGAAAACTTGGCAGAATTTTTTTTTGAAAAAAGAAAAAATCAAATTTAAGGGCTGTGGAAAAATAACTTTCTGTGCTCTTAGGTACCAGAATCCACCATTTGTTAGAACTGAGCGTCTGCTGAAGTGTGAAAAATTCTTGGAAGGCATTTTCTAAATTTTTGTTAATGTTGTTTTATCAACTCATTTCCATGAGCCCTCTTATTTGCTGTGTGCTGTCTGTCCCAGTTGGGCTAGCCAACTGAAATATGTACCATCTTTTATTCAAGTCCTAATCTGTACTTGATGACTGGGAAGACTGTAGCTACTTGCAGATTTCAAAATGATCATGTTAATTGTTTGTTAATATCATTAGATATTTTAATCATGTTGCAAATATGTATTTCATCAATTTGCTTAAGGGGGGTTCTTTATTTCCAACTGGTTAAAACTCTAAGAACACATTCTGATTATACTTTTTTACATTATTTTTTCCCCTTAAAATACGATTGCTAATTCTTTCTTCAATTTTTCACCTTAATTATCTACCCACAAACATGCTTGTACTGGTTGATATATTGTGTCAACTTGGGAAGTGTAGAAGCTTAACTAAGTAACTCAGCAGTTCTACATCCTGGGCTATAGAGGACATGCTCTTACACTCTAGGATGTTGTTCATTGTGCCAACTTGAGAAGTTTAAAAGTTTAACTAAATGACTCAGCAGTGGGTCAGGGGCCTCACTTTGTGAACCTTTTCAGCCTGTGCATGAGAAGGGCAGGCAGATGACATGAGTGCTGTACCTGGCCCACGGTGAGTAGGCTGCATACCATACAACGGAGGAAAAGCTTGCTCCCTCCCCACTTTTGCTCTTGTTACTTTTGCCATCTTCTGCCCTCCTTGAACTGTTGCCCCTGTGCCATGCCACCCAGCCTTGGTGCCAGCTGATTATGGACTGAAACCCCACAGTGAGCTAAATGAACTGTTCCCTCTTTAATTTGGATGTCAGATATTTTGTCCCAGCTACAAGAGAAAAGTAACCAAGACGATTCTTAGCCTAGTTTTTTTCATTATTAAAGAGTTTCATGCCTTGAGATAGATTTAGGATCAAATTCCAGTGTCTATTACTTTCATGCCCATTCTCTTTGAACTTGAGATTCAACAAAGTTATTCATAAACCTGTAGGCACCTCAATTTTCTCACTGAAAAATGGGAATGAAACTAAATCACATGTTAGAGAATTATCCCAATAATAATATAAAATAATGACCATAAGTGTCATTGAGATGCCCAAATTTAGTAAATTTTTGGAAAGTGTTAATTATTCCCTGTCAATCTGAAATTCTTAAAGCATTTTGACAGAACTGATAAAAAAGATTTTGCCTTGCACTTTTTGGAGAGACAGAGGTGGAGAGTTAAGAGAAGAAGAGGTAAATGAAAAAAAAGGCTCTACCTTCTGCACAGTATAATGTCAGTTTCAAACTATTTTTTTGATTTACAAACTCTAAGGGACACTGTCACTGTGTGGTCCATATGACAGGTACCTCTTGAGGTGAGGTACCCCATGAAAACCCTGACTTTAACAGCCTTTCTCTGCAATGGTGAAGAGGTAAGCTGAAGAAGCTGCTACTGACCCACTGTAGAGGGTTCCTCAATGCCAAAAGGATTAAACTCCGTGAATAGCTTGAAAAAACTGGTGGAGTAGAGTACTGAGTCTTAAAATTTAATATGCACAGGGCTTGTATAGGCATTTTGTAGAAGCTCAGAGGGAACAGGCCTGAGGTGAGACTTGAGAGTCTGGATTTCTGACAAGCTCCTAGGGATGCTGATGAGGCTGGTGCAGAGAACACACCATGAGAAACAAGGCTCTAGAGTAGAAAGTGTTTCTTACACATTTTTATTTAGACATTGCCCTCCTTAGGAAACGCTTCTGTTTAGCTCTTAACGAAGATCATATCCCACAGAAAATCCTTACCTTTCTAGAATTCAAAGGTCAGTGTGGAAGAAGAATGTCAAGCAATATTCAATACCCAAAGTATCTTACATAACTTACAAGATATGATCAAAATATAGTGAAGGTTTACATTAAAAAATAATTTTTACATCTAAGACAAATTGCTATTAATTGCCCTAAAAAATCTTGCCCCTATCTTGAACATACCACCTTAGTTACTTGTCTAGTTGTTCAGACAAAATACCCAACACACAAAGTTAAAAAGGGAAAGATTTGTTTAGCTCACAGGTTAGAGAAGTTTCAGTCCACAATTAGCTGGCTCCAAGGCAAGGTGGCACACAGCAGAGGAGAAAAAGTTCATGGTGGCAGAAGACAGCAAAAGTAACAAGGTAAGACAAAACTCTTTCTGTTCCTTATACTGCATTCAGGCTACCTGCCCTAAGACAAGTGTAGCCCTCACCGTGAATCCCAGATCTGCACCGTGAATCAACCACAAACCCTAGATTTGACCACCTCCTAAAAACCAGCCCTCCTCCTCAGGACATCTAGACATAGACAATGACATACTTATCCCATCATTACTACCATTTTTTTTCCTAAGTGTGGAAATATTTTATTGTTCTTTTGTTATAGAACCAATATATGGTAATTATAAAGATTTAGAAGGGGTAGATTTAGAATAAGTATATATTTTTAAAAAAGTCATCTGTATTCCAACCACCGTTTTTTCCCTACATGGGGGATTGAGTCCAGGGCCTTTACGCTAAGCTATATCTCCAGTACCTTTTTTATTGTTTATTATTTTGAGGGTCTCAGTAAGCAGCCCAAGTGAGGTTCAAACTTATGATCCTCCTGCTTTAGTCTTACTACATTTTTGTTATTTTGAGTTTCAATCTTTTTGTGTTGTTTATTTTTTAAAACAAGGTCTTGCCCTGTAGTTTAAGATAGCCTCAAACCCATATAGGATCCTCCTGACTAGGCCTCCATCAGAGGGTGTATGTGTGAATGTTATGTGTTATGTGCTGGGATTATAGGTGTAGCTTTACCGTGCTTAGCCTTTGACGTTCAGTCTTTTAGCTGTTTCTGCCATACCCCGTGGGTGAAGCCCTTCCCAGCAAACACAACAAAGAGGCCTAGGGAAAAACAAAGGCTGGAGGCTGTGTCCCAACTCCCTGGTCCTGGAAGTTCTGTTAATGTTTAATCTGAGCTACCTTTGGAGATCTGTGCCCATGTGTTCATCTGTACCACCCATTCTGAGATTTTTCCTCCCTCCCATATACACCCTTTGTTCCTCTCACTCTCACCTGACTCCCCTTTTGGACTTGGCTCTTCTGCACCTGGGTGAAATAAACACCCATGCTTTCTAACACAGGGTGACGGAGTGCTCTCTCTCTGCTTCACCCGGAACAGTTTCTCCATCAGTGAGTGTATGTGTGTTGTGTGTTTGTGTCTCTATGTTTCTGTGTGCACAAGTTTTGTGAACTTTGCTCACTTCGTAAATCTAGGTAGTTATTCTCCTTAACATCATCTTAATAGTTATGGAGTAAAATTATGTAGTATATGTTTTTAAACAATTTTTTTCATTTTTCTCTGTGTGTGACAGTCACACCCAGGGTCGTGCTAAGCATATATGCGCTACCACAAAGCTATATCCTCAGTCCTCGCAAAATTTATTCTTAGCAACAGGTTTTAAGACTAAAGTACTTCCTGCTAGCTGTGTCTGAAGACCTCCACAAATCCAGACATTTAAATAGAGGGTTGGGTTTCCATTCCCCCACCCCCCCTAAAAAAATAAATAAATAAATAAAGGTCAAATAGGGACAGAATCACGTGACCCCATTGCCTCAGGCAGAGGGAAGAGTTTACTTCCTCTAGATTTCTTAATTCCATCTTGAGGGGGTGGGGCACTTTGTTTCTAGTTTTTTCGGCTTCTCTGTGTTTCTGTAGAAAGCCTGGGCTTCCCCAGCCATCACTGTATCAGCTTCCCCAGTGGTTTCTCTCCTGCCTCTTCCTGCCTGCCTGCCTATTGTTGGGCACTCAGGTTGTTTGTACCAGTTTGTAGAGGCTTCAGTCCATAACTCACTAGCTCCAAGGCAAGGTGGCATATGGCAGAAACAGTTCATCAGAGTGGAAGCCAGGAAAAGCAACAAGGGAGAGACCACATTTGCCACTTTTTGAAGAAGTTCAGGTGCATTAAAACATTATGATGTGTCTTCATCCATTTTAATCACCACTAAATCTGCCACTGTGTAGTCACAGTGTGGGGAAAGTCTATTTAGCTCACCTTTTGTAGAGGTTTCAGTCCATAATCAGCTGGCTTCAAGGCAAGATGGCACATGGCAACCATTCTTCATCAAAGTCAAAATGACCACAAAAACTAAACATTGTGAATCAATTTAGTGTACTGAGGAGCCATGACAGTGTAACAAAAGACACTCACATGAGAACTTTCAAAACTATTTCAGTAAGAGGCAAGAAACATAACTGTGTTTGAAGAGAGGGGAAATATTTTGAGGGAAATTAATGGCAGGGTGTTTCTAATTTTTAAATAATTTAAACATTCACCATTGTTTTTCACCAGACCTGGTAAATTTGTCAGATCCTATAAACCATAACTCCCCATCTTGAGGAATCCATATGATTCACGAATATTTTAAGAGCTCTAAATCCTACTGAT
This sequence comes from Dolichotis patagonum, assembly GCA_004027295.1. Lineage (NCBI taxonomy): Eukaryota > Metazoa > Chordata > Mammalia > Rodentia > Caviidae > Dolichotis > Dolichotis patagonum. The sequence continues at coordinate 40,352 of PVJX010001842.1, forward strand.
ATAGGGGAATGAAACTCCCAATCTACTAGATGTCCGGTATGAATTTGTGTTCTCTAAAATTGAATAATGAATTTTAGATAAAAGTCTCCAGAGTATATGTCAGTAGGTCTGAGATGGGGCCTGAGGATCTGCATTTCTTTAAAGCTTTTGGGGGGGGTACCAGGAAAATAATGAATTTTAGGAATAACAGAAGTTAAGAGCAGAATATATTTATTCAGAGAAAGAAAGCTTCTGTCTGGGAGAGACAGAAAGCGTCCCAAGTGGGTTGGCAAAGACACTGTCTTTTCTAGGGACTTTTATAGAGCAAAATCAGGAGGTGAGATGGGTCCAAAATGGGAAAAACATGGGAACTGGCAAGGCAGGCAGGCATAAAGAGGAACAAAATTATGATCAACCAGTAAGATTAGTTGTTCAGGTAAAATTGACCAAATCAGGGACAAATGGGGAAGTGAGCCACATAATAAGCCAGCATCCTTAAAGAGCAGTGACTCTTTCTGTAGGGGGTCGGGATGGTGACTCCTGGCTTCCTCAAGGTGATTCATACCTATCTAAAATATCAATCTCTTATGCTTATACTTAGGGTGTGTTTGCATTTGATTTGCTTTTTGTCTTGAGATCTGGCCCCCTGCTGAGGTGTCTGTTTCCTCCAAAGTTGCAAGGTATCTGCTCTTCTGTACTGGCTCCTTTGATGGCCCAGTCCTGTTTGCCTTGCTGTAACACTTCTACCTAACTCAGCTGCTTGTAACACCACTATTAAAACAAAAATTTATGGTTTACATGCTTTAATGTAGAATTTCCTGTGGATTATTTACAAGAGCCTTTAGATCACATTAGATTGAGGATTGAGAGTGGAACTGTGGTAGTTTTTTAAAATATCTCCAGTTGAGTGTGGTGGGACACAATTTAATCCCAGCAGTTGGAAGGCTGAAGCAGAAAGGATCACTGCAAATTTGAAGCCAATTTGGGCAATATAATGAATTGAAAGCCAACCTGAACTATGTGATAAATTTCTGTCTCACAAACAATAAAAACAAAACAAAACAAAACAAACAAACAAACAGAAAACCTCTCCAGGTGATTCCAGTGTGTGTTTGAAGTTAGGGCTCCTAGCAATAGTAGTATGAAATTCCGACAGAATTAGAGATAGACTATGTAGGTGAAGCAACTCATCCAATAACATATGGTTGACTATATGCACATGTTGATTTCCTGAAGGTTTGGGACTATACTTACACAGTAGATTTTTTGCTTTAGCAAATTTAAATAGTTCATTCAACCTAGTAATTTGGGGACACAAACTGACAAATTGGGTAGAGAAAGAACACAAGGACATTTAAATATCCCTTATATAGATTGTTCTATTTTCTGTATATTATGATGTAGTGACATTTTAAAAAACACTGCCATCTGGGACGAGGCTGGCCCACCTGGGCTAGCCAGTCTTAGAGACAGCAAGTGTTCCACCATACAACCCTTCCATCTGCAAACTCACTGGAGCCAGATCTCCTCTACCTGCTTACATACGCAGGAAGAAGCATTCCTTTACCTGGTTTCTCTAAAGCAAGGTGTCAGACAGTGAGGGGCTACCCTACATTTTAAAACTCCCCAGAATTATTTAAACTAGCTGTCCTAAACTATTCACCTTCCTTGTCTTTCCCATTATTGGAAACCCAATAATGGTCATGAGGCTCAGTACCACACAACCTCCTACTCTGTCTTCTGTCTGTGTTTCCCCAACTGACCATATAAAGTGCATGGTGTGCCTGTCTCTAGGACCTGTGAAGAGGACTGTGAGTTCTTGATGACCCCACTGTCAGTTAAAATAAGCGAATGTATATAACCCAAGTGACATCGTTGAGCATAGCCTATCTTAAACCTATTCTCACAGCACTAAAATAGGTACTGGGAAAAATCATTGCACATAAAGCCTATTTTATAATAAAGTATTGGATATCTCATGTAATTTATTGAATACTCATATCTGTAGACACTGGTGACCCTATTCCCTGCAAAGTTCCTGTGGATTTCTCTTGTGATTACATGGTTGACTAGGAGTTATCATTTTTAACCTTTTTGCCATCATGGAAATTATCATACTTGGGAAAGATAAAATTCAAACTCAAGGTATAATTTCCACTGAACATGTACCACTTTCACATCACTATTAAGTTGAAAAATTGTGAACCATCGTAGATTAGGGACTGTCTGTGTGATAAACTTTGGTTTCCTGAGCCTTGATGTGCCCGCTTGTGATCACACAGCTGCCTGACCATCCCTAAGATGATAATACAAAACACCCCTCAAAGATTCCTGCTACAGCATGTATGACTACTTGTGTCTACTCTGGTTCTGACTGCAGAAAACTTTCTTGGAACACTTGAAATATTTGAAAGAAAAACATTTTTCTAGCTGTACCAGGCATGAGTTCTACTCCGGTGTTTTTCATCCTTTTACTGGTAGGCTTTGAGATGAGTTATTTCACTTGTCAAGGTGTCACGTTCTTTGTGCAGATGATGGTGCCATACCTGCCCTGATCCTTCTCAAACATGCTGTGAAATTAAATGTGTCCCTGTGCTGAGAAAAAAAAAATCACTTGGTAAAATGATATGCCAAACACATGTAAACTAAGCAATCTATTTTTATTATTGTGAAAGGAAAATCTCCCCCTTTCAGAGAAGTAAGTAAGCTGTTTGGAAATCTTTGATTATATACTGTAAAATTTATTTGAAACAAAGCAGAAGTTGGATTCTGTCAGTATTCTTATTTTTGATCTACACTCAGCTTCTGACCGTTGGTTGGTTCTGTGTAGAAAAGGCAAGAGAAACCTTGTTACCCTGTTCGTCTAATTAATAATACAGATCAATTTATCATTTGACACTCTTGTAAATTACCTGTTTTTTGACTAGAGTCTGTACATAGCTATGTATTGGGCTTTAAATTTACCATTCCGTTGATAAACATGATGACCTGGTGTGACCTCAGAGAACAACATACACCTTGCAGAAGCATTGTGTATTTAACTTCACTTTTATATCATTTTGAATGAGCTCATTCTGTCTGGCAGTGCCCTTATTAATTAATGGGCAAGAAACATTGATACATGCATGGACCAGTTTTTCCTTACTGTTGCAATGTATTTAGATAGCCCTGGCATCCTATAACTGAGTAATAGGAGTGGAAATAGTATGGACTTCTCATGTGGGAAATGGTGAACACTTGAGAAAGTAGGTTCTGTGCAAGGTAACACATTTTGGGAAAACTATTTGGCCGATATCTCAGCTTCATCTGAATTACATTTTGCTGTGTCCGGCTTTCCTCCTTACCCCACCAGCTTTCTAATGCAGCCTCTTGACCTATCTTTGTAAAGCATCCAAGAAGTCCAGACGCAGTTCTGCCTAGTCCTCCTCAGGGAAGCAAGACAAGGGGTCTCCCTTCCTAGTGCAGCATCCCTTCAAACAAAGCATTTTTATCAAGATTAAATTTATTCAAGCAGAAAATGCTTGGTAAAATCCACTCCAGTCCTATCTGCATCATTTTGAGCTGGCCTAGAGAATACCCAAATGAAAAAAAAAATCTTCCAAATAAATTAGAAGCCCAAGACTTGGTACTTTTACATATATAAGGCACTTTGAAAAAGTTAGCAATATTAGTTGATTCTGTCAATTTGAAGTACAATGACGGCTATCACCATGTGCCTGGAAGATAAGTACTTTCTTGCATTATCTCTTCTCATCCTCCTAACAAACTTATGTGATGAGCAATGCTACTGCACTCATTTCATGGTTAAAGAAACTAAGGATGGGAGATGTTAGTTCCCATTCACTGTTTACTTAGTGTCATTACTCAAAACACTTTGCATGTAATAAGTCAATTTAACTTAATTAAACTTAACCCTATAAGGATACACTATTTTGTCCTGTGTAACAGATGAAAAAATTGAGGAAAAAGATCTTAAGAAATGCAGGTTAGGTTTATAGATTTAGGTCAAAATATCAAAACTCAACCCTTTTTGTATATTGTGATCCTGAATGTAATCTCACTTCTTCCTTGATGGGGAACTGGAAGTAAAAGCCTTGGGAGATGCAGCCAGAGTGGAGTTGTCTGCAGTGTCTTGGTCCTTTTCCTTGAGACACTATTCTACCTGCAACACCGTATTTATTTCATTTGGAAACTTCACAGGTAAAGAAGGAAGATCTCTGGTGCTGAGAGGCAAACACTGTAATCATCTGTATGACTTGATTCTTTACCCAGTAATACGAAAATTGTCAATTATGGATGAATTATGGATGCTACCGATACCTGTAATTTGCAGCTGCAGGTTTGTAAACACACACACAGCTGCCTTTAATTTTATTTTACCAGTCCTGTAATTCATTAACACACACCTGCAGTTACCTAAGATACAGAAACAAATGAAGTTGACTTTCCATTTCCGTTTTTATGTTTCTCTCTGTTTAATTACCACAGAAGTTTAGAAATTCTGTTAAAAAAAATACATGTACTCAATAAGGAGCCTAGTGATATCCTCTAAAAACATATTCAAATTCCCATCTCAGCCACTGACTTAAATCACGGCTTTATCAGTAAAAGCCCAGGGCAGTTTGGAAAAAGAAGAACATTGTGACTTGATTTTTTATTTTTTTTGCAACTATTATGGCATCAAAGGCAAATCAGTACATAATGTATATTGGAAGTAGATGTTAGAGATGCCTTAGTATCAGAACCATGAAGAGTGCTGGTGAATTCTTGCTAATCCACCGGTGAGGTCTAAGGCCAAAGGCTACTAAAGGGCTCTTCTACAAAGTGAGATCTTACAAGAACATATTGGCAGGAAGCGCTTGTTTTAGAAGTGTTTTTTTCTGTATTTTCTACTTTTTGCAACTGACAGGTTGGGTAGTATCTGACTGCTTTCTCTTTTCATTATCTGATCTAAAAAACAGAAATGACTTGTATACTTTTCTGCAAAAATGCACCCTCACCTTTTCAGGTTTTAGAAAAAAAACCCCAGTATCTCTAATAAAACCATAAACATAGTTAAATTATAAGATGGCTAATTTTTAAAGCATTAACTGTGTGCCCAGTATCTATTCAACATGTTGTATCAATCATTTCATTGAGCTGTCAACATAATCTGATGAGATTGACTTTATTTTTCTCAATTAACACACTGGGAACCAAAAGCCAAAGAAGCTAAGTGACTCATAGATGTGATGGTTCACCTAGCAAATGAGGCTTCTGTGGTTTAAACCTAGGGTGGCCATCCATCAGTGCTGTCTTTCCTATTACAATGCCACACAGAATTATACCTTATAGCAGATACCCTCTTCATTCTCTATACAGTTTTCAGCATTAAAATCCTCCTTTGTACAGCTTTATCTGTTATGCAAGCTCCAGAACACTTAATGATACAAGCCCCACTCCATGCCTTATTCACCTATGTATTTAGGCCATTATTATTTAATGTACAAAAGTATCCTCTATAAAGACTAAAGCTATATTAATAATCAATATTCTAAGTGATTTAGGCAAGATAAAAATATAAGATAGATAGGCTTTTTTGGTTTTTTGAATTGTTTTTGTTGTGGTATTTTCCTTTCCTTTGTACATCAGAACATTTATTGGACTGATGAATACCATTGATTTCCATACCAAATCTTAGATGTCCTGTGTCTCATTATTATGAGGTGCTATGTGTTCCTAGATGCTAATGAGCAATAATTAGTTTACATTAGAAGCTAATATGTGTTGATAAATTAGCAACACATGCCTTTCAGTAGAACTTATATAGTAATAGTGTCATTTACAAATATCTTGCAAAACCCACTATGATGGCTTTGTTGTCTTCATTTGTGAATTAGGATCCTGTGGCAAATATAGATTAAGTAGTTTGTCTAAAGTATAGTTTTGTAAGCAGTGCAAGCAGGATTGGAAATTCTCTTTTGTTCATCTCAGTGCCAGAATTCTGCTTTTTCTCTAGTACTGTTTCTTAGTGTGTGATCTGAACCATGCAGGCTGCTTGTTCAGAATACTGGCTTGTGGAATGCTCAAAAGCTTGCCTGAATCAGTATCTTCAGATATAATATAGGGCATAGGAATCTAATTTTCCCAACCTTTTCAGGTATCTGTATGATTTTTAGTTAGGTAAAAACTTAGGGCTTTTTGAGTTCTTTAAATACAATAGTAACTACAATGGTAGTGTTTTAAATAGTGGTAAAAGTCAGGGATCAGAGCAATCCTAGATGACTAAAAATAAATTATGATGGAAAATATCATCTCCATAAAGATGTGTCCCTAAAGCTATCAGTTAAATTCAGCCCCATGATATAAGATTTGGTGTTTTCAGAGAAACTCAATTTAAACTGGCTGAAGCATAAGAGGTAGTTTACTTACTTATGAAAAATATAACGAGGTCCAGGTTCTGAAACACAGTGATCACGAGTACCCTTCTTTTCATATTTTTGCCTTATTTCTCTTTTGGTTAACAGCAATCCATTCTTAAAGCAATCCTTTCACAATGGTGCTGAGGTAATTCCCATGTACCAGCTTCAAGATTATATTCTCAGATTTTAGAATGAGAAGATTAAATATTTCTACATAATTCTTTCAAAATTCTAGAGACTTGAGCTACCATAATCTCTTTAAACCTAAGGGAAGCCAGAGACATGGTGTGCTCTGGACAAATTTGGATCCTGTCCATGAATGAAAGATAACTATCTACTCATGAACTATATGAACTGAGCAAAGGGACTTTGATTTGTAAAGACAAGTTGGATCTTAATATTGTGAAGAGAAAGAATGAATGTTGGGAATGGATTTGTATTCCCAAATCAATGGATTTCCTTCTCATCAATAGATAAAGTTAGTTACACCCTTTGATTAAAATGCAGCTCTCATTCTTCCCTAGGTGTTAAGATGTAGCCTAATTTTTTATGAAATTTTTTAAAGGGTGCCCAATCTAAAGTGAGTCAGCGCCCTACCATGTGTGGCTCTAAATAGATCAATTGTGAACTGCTCATAATCAGACCCAGTTAGTGCTCTGATGGGTTTCTCAAATGCTTCAAATCACTGAAATAAATGTTTTATGATAGGTCACAGACATCAAAGACTAGTTAGAAACTGCTAGAGTGTTGGAACTGCAATAAGGTCATGATCAAATTCTTAAAATTTGGTAAGATGAGAGTGGGGAAAACAGAATTTTTTGTTGGGGAATCTAGAAGATAGGGATACAGATGAAGTTGCTATTGAGACGTAATGTGAGACACTCTACTTTGAGGGCTTTGGAATTGAGTTTTCACAGACTCCTTTATTTTATTTGCTCATGTTTTATTTATTTTATACTGCCACGTATTAGCATCACTTGTATTTGCACAGAGAACTTTATGGGGTTGTTAAGATTCACATGTCACTTTGATGAATCTATGGTATTCTCATGAATAAGAGACTGCCACTCTAACCTTGACATTTTCCTTGGGTGAGAAGAATGCTGGCATACAACTCCCCTGAATTAGTCATCAAAACAACCCATGGTGAGAAATACTTGCCCTTGTAATTATTATTGCCTACATGTTACCTGAATTGCTACAAGGAAAATACAATTTTTGTATTAATAAGGCTATGTGCGAACTTATATGAGTCCCATTATATATTTTAGTGCCATTAAATTCTTGAAATCCATTTTATACCATCTTTTAGAGCTGTCAAAAATTCTACATGAGGCATTTGATTAATAAGTATAATGAATACTAGTTGTCTAATAAACATCATCCAATTTTTATTGGTTTAATGTCATATAACTTTATTTCTTAATCTTATCCTAGTCTGATTGCATATTTAGCAAGTGACTTCTTCTATGACATTCAGGTATCCTGGGTGCTTTTACTCTCCTGTGCCAGCATTCTCAGACATCTTCAGGTTTGCCTTCTGCATTGTCTGCCTTCAGTCAGCTAAGGAGCAAAGACAAAAAGCATAGTAGAGTCATCCAAAGGGTTTTAGAGGCTTGAAAGGTGCCCATATTCCTCTGACTAATTCTACCTGCAATGTCCCACTTTTGCTGCAATTAAGGCTTATAATGGTAATCTCTGTGTATCTGAGAGGAGGAAATGGATTCTGTGAACAACCAACTCCTGCTACAATCATTAATGGGGAGTCCTCACTGGAATCATTACCAGGGTTTGATTACTGCTATGGAATAAAGATGGGTAGGAAATAACAAGAGAAAAAGACAAGCCAGAATTCCAATAAATTATTCCACAAGTAAAAGTTTGCATATATGAATTGCATGGGTTACTTATGTTGGATTCCTGCCTTACTGCAATCAATCATCAAACAAATCTCTGTAAGGTGGAACATTTTTCCACGTTTTATAATGCAGAAACTGAGACTTAAATAAGTTATATTGCTAGTCCTTAGATACATCCACATTCGGTAGAATCCATGATGAAAACACAGGTAAAATAGACTTGAAATCCTAGTTCATTAGTAACTACATCACAGTGAAGTACCTGATCAGTAGTAGGGTAGCTGATACCATGGGAGGATCTCAGTAGAAAAGTTTGCAATCCTTTGACCTGTGTAAGGTTATCAGATAGTGATGGTACTATAGCATTACTAAGAAGTTGATTTGTTCCAGGCACAGCACTGATCATTGTGTACACTCTGTGTTACTTCTTCCAACATTAGTATGACCCCTATTTTAGACACAAGAAAAGGAAGACAAGAGAAGTTAACACTTGCCCAGTTTTTTAACTTCAGAACCGGAACTCAAACCCAAATCTGTGACCCATACTTTATACTCCATTCCACTTACTTGTGCCTTACAGAATATCTGTCACATGTGGTGCACAGGGGAAGTTATTCTTCCTCATGGTCTAAGAAGGAACAAATACCTCATTGTCAAGGATAGGTCACAAGTGAAAAGTTGACAGGTTATATCATTGCTAAGAGGAGAATGGAGATACTTGGACATAAACAAGAAATGAGGCTTGCATATGTTCCAAGTCTGAACAAAATACTTACACAAAATTTATTCATCGCTTTTAAAATATTTTACAACCTTCTTTTATAAACCAGTTTCATGATGTAATTTAAGCATGTTAAAGTTGAACACCTTAAAGTTATATAATTAATAGCATTAAGCTGTGGTTACAATTACTAATTGATCCAAGGCTGCCAGCATAGCACCTGGTAGCAGTCAGGAACACAACAGCAACTGCAGGCAGGTGGTTGCAATAATTAGGTTATTACTTTATTTTTTTCCCTTTTAAGAACCAGGTGGTCCAAACCTCAGGCTTAGGCAAGTTGCATTGGCTCAAGGTTATTGCTTCTGACACTGATGTTCTTTTGAAGAAACTCAAAGCAGTAGCAGAATAGGCTGACAGAAGAGACAGGGCAAGCCCAGCACCAACAAGGCATGATTCAGGAAGAAAATCTGTGACTCAATCTGCGTTTTGGGGAATATTGTATTCAGAAAAGATCTGGGAAAATCACTATTTGTTTAAGGGGATTTTTCTCTATTTTTGTTTACTGTTTTGGTGCTTTAAAACATCTTTGTACCTATAGAAAACCAGACTCCGATCCATGATGCGTGGCAGATAGGAAACTTTATAGGTTTATGATCTTAAACCAGAAGGTAGAGTACTATCAGGAGATATCAAAAAATCACTGCAATAAAGGCAATCACAGTTCTTTCAATAGCATCTGATAAATAAGCTATTTCTTTACTGGAAGCTAATTCTGTACTGTAGAGAAGTGGAGAATAAAAACAAATGCTTGGAAGGCACAGAAGCAGACAGGAAAAATACAGCTTGTTTATTTTAAAATAGTCTTCAGTCTTTTTGGAGCTGCCTTCTGATCAATAGAAATGACTAAGAAACCCTATGGTCTCATCTCCCAGGTTTTATGTTTTCCATTTATTTAACCAAGATAATAAAAACTCATATGTGGTCTCTTCAGTCATTTGCAAATAGGGCTGGTATCCTTCAGTTCATCTCCAAATAGCTCTGGCTGCAAACTTCATTTTAGAGTTGTCTTTAGCATGATCAATGACTTGGAGGATAGACAGGTATCACCTTTGTTTCCCTTATTAACAAACACAGAGCTCTCAGTTAGAAGGATGTGAAGCATCATGATGAAAAATTTGTTTCTTTGCCTGTGGGAAACAGGTGTGAAACCTGGGTGGTTTCACTTTTCAGGTCCATTCTCTCTTGATCCATCACCTCATTCTTAGGTTCCAGAGATCGATACCATGGTGTTAGAATAAGTGGAAATTAAAATCTATGATAAGGCTTCACTCTACCCTCTTACAAAATCTGCCCCTGCATAGTAGCCCCCAAATTGAGGATTTAGTAAAATTGATTGGGGTTCCTGATGGTCACAGAGTAATAGGAAATGGACTTCAGATTTCAGCAGAACTTTTCCACTGGCATACTTCATTAATTGCAGACGTTTATTGGTGACATTGCCAATTTAGAAGTGTCTTTCCACTCTGTTGGGTGGTCCAGACACCTAAGTTTTCAGAAATCCATGCCTCATATTTATAACCACAGTGAACACGTGGAGCACACCGTATAGTGGAACATGTCTTCTGCAAGGGTTAATTTCAAGTTCAACTAATAAAGCATAAAGTTTATTGACTGTTCACAAAGTTGATATAAATTTCTCTTCATTGAAGCTAGATCTCACAGATACTACATGTATCATGACTGTATTTATGTCACTTTTAAGATGGGTATGAGGTCACTTCAGTCAGAAAGTCCAGGCTAGCCAAATTTTCAGGATTAGAAAACTTAGTCATTCTTCATTTTAGCTAAGATAAAGTCACTGGCTTCAACAGAAAGGCTGGCATATAAAAATACACCGTTCAGTGCTAGAGCCGCACTCTGTGATGAAGTGGTCTCAGTTTGTTAGGATCTCAGGAATTGACAACTACATTAAATTACTATTCTCCCAGGTTTTATTTCTATTTTAATATTCTTTCTTTATCTTTTACAATGTACATTCTCTTTATTTTATGTAATTTAAACAAATGTTAAATCATCATAAGTATACATACATATTTTATATTAGGAGAGGTATTTTGCATATTTATAAGTAGGACAGAACCTTGTAGTTTGATAGAGAAAATCTGCATCTTAAATTGAAGTCAGCCAAGGGAGATGATGTCTGCAGGAAGAAATGCCTTTGACTTGATAAGCATTATTATCATTGTCAAAAGACTGCGAATAGGCCAAGCATTTGTTGAATCATTTATTCACTGCACATACAGTCACTGTATACCTATCAAAGGAAGAGCACTGTGCAATTTTCTGAGAGATGACAAGGATATGCAATTGGGTCTCCAAGAGCTCACAGACTTGTTGAAAAAGTTGGTAGTCAGCAGGCAAGCTATGTGAGTGGAAACACCCTAAGGGTGACAGTGGGTCACTTGGAAGGAACTCATTCAGAGGTTAGAACTGACTCAAGTCCCCTTGTCACCTGACTAGCAGTAGAATCTTAAGCAATGTACCTTGGTTTATCCATTTTGGAGGAGGCAGCTGGATGGTGAGCCTGTTAGAATTTCTCAAAATTTAAAACCTGGAGGACTAGTTCTTCATGGAATCAACAGGAGAATTTCAAAGTCAAAAACACCAGAAACTCTCAGATATTGTAAAGAAATATTAGTGACTCTTTTCTCTGAACATGTATGTATACTAGAAATGGAAAACTCTTATGACTTTTCAAGTTCAAAGGTGTGACCTTATTTTAGACTGAAGAAGATTGGGGCTAAAGTAAGTAGAGTAGTTTTTCAGATAACCATGAAAGCTAATTGGAGGGTCATTTAGAGCAAAGGGTAGTAACCGTTTTCTATTAGGAGATCAGTAGTAAATATTTAAAGCTTTGTAAAAGGACCACATAGTCTCCATCATAACTACTCAACTCTAGTGCATAGGGTGAAAGCAGTCATAGACCGAATGTAAATGAATCTGTGTGCTTATGTCTCAATAAAACTTTATTTACAAGAATCTGTCTTGATTTGACTACAGGGCTATAACTTGTTTACTCTGCATTATAGATTATGATTTGATTATGGACTTTGAAGCCAAAACATCTGGGTTAATACCCCTAACTATGTTTCTTTCTGGTTGATTCTATAGAAGATAGTTAATCTATTTTTCAGTTTTCTTGTCTGAATACATAATCATAGTATAAAACTCATAGTTTTTGTGAGAATTAAGTGTAATAACAACTGAAGACTAATTACAATAGCATCTAGTACCTAGTAAATTTTTGTTTTATTGGTTAATTTTCATAAGATGCAGAGGACCTAAACTTTTTTCCTACCATCGTATAGTCCTAAAAAGTGTGGACATAATTTCCCTTCAGTTCAACCAGATTCTAGAGCCTGTGCTTTTGCTTAGAATTGACCTTCACTGCCAACTTGGGATAGGGGAAGAGGGTTTAACCTAAACTGTCTCTGCCCAGAGGTCACCCTATCTCTCCAAAACTGGTCAGAATGAAAACTTCATGTATGTCAAGTCACGAACACCCCATGGCTTAAGTATGAGTAACACTATGTGTTTAGCTCCACATCATAAAAAAAAATCTGAGCCACGCCCTTAATTGCTTTCCTTTGAAACTCTGCGTAGCTACATACTATATGTGTACGTAATGTTATGACAACACTTGAAAGCCAAGAAAAACCAAATACATTTTGGTATCTGATGAGAAGCTATAAAAATATTTATCTTTAGTATAGGGACATAAATTTTCCCTGTATGATGTATATGTGGTGATGTACTGTACCAAAAAAAAATCTAAGCTTACAGTAACATATGTTTCTTATATGTAAAACTAAAATCTGTGTGATCCTCAGTTTTATGGTTTGAAATTCCACCTCAACCACTGGATTTATGCTCTGTTTTTGTAGAGCAGAGGAGGGATTCTAAAGGAGTGATCTCTAGACTAGCAGTGTCAGCATCTCCTGAAATTATTATAAGTGGAAAGTTTTAGGTCCCATTCTAATCTGCTGTATTAGAAATTATGGGCCCTGCTGAATCAGAAATTATGAACCCCAGCTATCTATGTAGTATGCAAATCCATTAATAATGATATTCTTGTTATTTGTTTAGCATTCTATAATTTTGCAAAGTATTTCAAATATGCATTATTTTATTTTCAAATTTATTTTCTATGGTAATTACAGTAGAAATATTGATTATCTTGTATCATTTTATACATGAAAAACCTACAAAATAGTGTTGATTGTAAAAATCAAGATTTTATACTTCAAGCTCCTTTTGACATCACTTTGAGGTTCATATCTTCCTTTCTTAAACTGCCTTCCTTACTTATATCTGATCCAATTGGCATAAAGATTTGGTTTTTCCTTTTTAAAGTGACCAATGTGCCTTTACCATTTTGGTTTCTGACTTGTGGTCCATCTTCTAGAAGACTGAGATATAATCCTCTGCAAGAGTCAACAAAATCAGAACCCTATGGACCAAATTTGGCCCATCACTGCTTTTTGTCAATAAAGTTTTATTGGAACACAGCCATGTTCATGCTTTGAGTGTTGAGTATAAGCTGCTGAATTAGCTCTGCAAAAGCAGAGTTGGATAGGCATGATAAAAGTTGTATAGCCACAAAGCAGAAACTCTTTACTACTGAGCCCTTTATAGAATATATTTGCAGTCACTAGTCTAGAGGCAACAGATTTTTCACAGAAATCTTGATCAACAAAATAGTAGAAGCCATTAACTCCATTTTCCTAACTTTTATGTCAGTCTCAAAGATTCTGGAACTCTTCTCTGGATATTTTTCTCAGTGTTTTAGACCATCCTGTGCATTAAGATTATAATTTTGCCTCTCCAAATCAGTAAAACTAAGTTTATTCTCTCTTTTCCCTATAGCTCAATTGTGTGGACTCCATCAGTATTTTATTAAATTATCACAAGTAAGTATTTTCTTGGAGTCTCCTTAGCTGTGTGCACAGCAATCTGACATACTAAAATTCTAAAAATACTCCAAGAGGAATATTTTAAGCATAGACAAGATACAAAAGAGAAATACAATATACTATTGCCCTCTGATTATGTTATTTGAAAAACCTAAAGTGCTTTGTATTGCATTCTGTGTCCAGGCTCAGAATGAGGAATGACAAAATTTTTAGATAAATTGGTTTGTGAAATATTTATGTGCACTTTAGTGGCACAGACAGGAGGTAATCTGTTTTGTATTGAATCAGCTTGCGACAGAAAAAAAAAGCACAATGTTAATGAGATTTTTTAAAAACCACTTTTAAATTCACATTGGCAAAAGACAAATAGTCAAGACTTTTAATTTCTATAAACTTAAGAGCTAGAGAACAAATAAAGCTTTATTAACTTAAATAAAAGTACCTTTTCTTTGAAGGGAATAGCAATTTATTTTTCTTTCTGTGTAATCTTCTGCAAGGCTGTTCCTGTCTATGTATTGATCAGTCTTTTCTAGTATATTAGTTGGATTGTAACTAAGCACTGCTCAATTTTTTAAGTCACAGGAGAAATCTACCCGAACATAGTGGACAAACCACTGGTTTTGGATTAGTCAATAGTATTTCCATAAAAGATGTATGATGATCTTGCTCTACAGCTTTGGCTTTTACTTGCCATATTTGATCCACTGGTTCCCCATATGTAGGCATTAAGCTGTTTTTACTGTCTGATAAAATTGATGCTACACTTTGGTTATGTTAATTATTCTACAAAAATGTGCTAAAGGCTTAGTTAACCCTTCAGTTAAGGCTTTAACTTTCCTTTCATTGACATAACCAAGCCAGAGGCAGGTATCTCTTCTCTGTGTTCCCGTGATTCTTTCACTTTTTAAAAAAATCTTTGCATAATTCAGCGTAGATGCAAAGTATTAGCTATTTTCACTTGTCTCAGAAGCTGTGACATTTTTGAATGTAAGGACCAGATCTTGATCGTCAGGATATCACAAGTACTTGCAGTCCATGGGTGAGCTAATGGAGGAGACAATGTCTAATAAATTACAAGATCTTTTCAAATATTGGAAAGGATCATGTAAGCTGATCATAAAAGTCTACCAGGAACTTGTTTCAAACTTTTTTTAATAAGTTAGGTAAAAGAAAGACTAATTGTCACCTAGACTTCTACAGTTTAAACTCTTTGATCTATAAACTGGGCAATCACTTTTAAATCTCTTGATTGTGTCTCTTTGTCTTTCCCTTTATTTAGAGACATTTGTGCTGACCACTGGCAAAATGCCTTAGCTGAACATCCTGCTTTTTTATTTTTTAACAGATATGCTAATCTCAGGAAAGATGTATCACAGCTCTGGCTTCATTAAAATAGCATCCCATCGCCACTCTGCAATTCACTGCTGAGTCAGCACCTCTATTACAATCTCTGCTTTCCAGGGCTTCTAATTTGGCCATAAACACTCGCTTGGTGTAGAAAATTGACACAGGAGTTCTTGCTTCTGATTGGTACTTTTTTCAACAAAATCTCTAAGTACACTATTTAGTAAATGTGAGCTATTGTGGAATTCACAAATACTAAAGCAAAATTCTATAAAATGCCTTTAAGGCATAGCAAGTTATTTTATCACCTAAAAAGTTGACACTTCATATTAAGTGTCAGTGGACAGATTAGGGTAATTGCCCTCGGTATATTATGTACAATATTCTTAGTTTCTGTAAACTCAACACATTCCCATTTTTTGCAGAATCTCTTACTTTTCATTACATTCTTTCTCTCCATTTCATCTGCCTTACTTATACCAATTTTTTACTTCATCTACTATATTCATTTTCTTTCCCACATGCATATACACTATGCATGCAATAAGTGACTATGCAGGAATATTAAATCCATATCTAGTGTTCAGAGTTAGCTCATATTTTCACATATGATTGTTCACTTTTTCGATTGTTTGCATCATGTTTTTCACACAATTATGATTTTTCTACTCTTTTCCTCACCGTAGCACATACTTGGAGTCCGTGTAAACTCTTTTGAATGTCCTCAGAGGCATGTCATTTTAGGAATGTATTTTTCTCTCAAAACTCCATAAATGTGGGGCAGGGGATATAACTCAGCGGGCTGGCAAGCACGAGGTCAGAAGTTTGATTCCCAGTACAAAAACAAAAACCTCCATAAATATATTTAAAGCTAATAATGTAGGCCATTATTTATTTAATCCCTTTTCCTTTTCCATTGCCCATTATATGTGCACACTTTGCACGATTGTTCAAGAAAATAAAGGTCAGTCCAAAGTGTAGCAGATCACGAAGAATGTGAAAATAGCTGATAACCCAGATGTCTGTGCTGTTTTGTGCTTGGAGAACCATCAATTGTTGAAACTAGAATTTCACTTACCACCTGATGAGTGGCAGTAGGCACAACACCTCTAACAATAAAAAATATTGTTAAATTTGTAACATTCCCTATGGCATAACGTGGGAATCTCCAAAGCCTTTTCTGTCACCAGCAAAACTGCCCAGTCAACATCAACACAACTCCGCACACACAGATTCAGTCTCTTCCCAACTCTATATAAAACACTCTACTACACAGCTTTGATTCTAAGCTATCTCAGGATGAGTAATTGCCTAGCTCAGCCTCTCCGCTTCTGAATGAATACAAAGCACACAGAAATAGCTAGAGTAATAAGCTTAAATAGTTTTGTTTACTTGTGAGCATCTGCTCCAGACAAGGTATTTTGGGCTGCTCTACAGACGCAAAAGGTGAAAAAGAAATAACCTCTACCTGCAAATTGCATGAAGTCTGTTACTCAAAACATAACTGAACAGCATTCTGTAGTAAAATTTAGTGTTAATACGAAGACTTATTTACTCAACAAACACTGATTATTACATGCTCTCCAGACTGTGAGAATATATCTATGCATTAGACACACACAAGATCCTGCCCTCCCGTCTCCAGGAAAGGAAAACAATCTATGAATAATTAAGCTTAGAAGGCCATCAACTTTGTTTTGCTTACTGCTTTATCCCCAGCATTTGCTTCGATACCCGGTATAATACAGTACCTATACTCAATAAATATTTGGGAGTTTGAATTAAAACAGTTAAGTACAACATGTAGTGCAAAAGGGAAAACACGTGGATTAAGAGATTGTGGAAGACTGAACAGGGAATTATTGCTTCTCACTGTAGGATATGGGGAACTCATTCAGTCTGACATTTCACCGTTTATATCAAAGCGCAAAGTGGTGTGAGGGGAAGTAGCAATGCCAGATGGACCAGAGAAATTGTGAACAAAGCCGTAAAGACAATAGCATGTTCCATACACTGACATTCAAAGTGCTCAGAGCGCTGAGACTGGACAGGACAGTTGGAACTTGATTCTGAAGGTTTTATTTGCCAGGACCAAGGTTTTTCTATCCTATGGACAAGGAGGACACCTGTGATTTTTAAATATGATAGATCTTCAACCCGTTTTCATTTCAGGTTGCTCCTTTATCAAGCCCCTGCTGCCACCATAGCGGTTAGTATCCCTGTTAGAGTGCTTCTTCCCCCTCACTTGTCAGCCAGCCAAACTGTCATTGATCAGACTCTCATCCATTTGAGTTTTCTTTTTTTTCAAGCTACAGTTGTCCCTTACAATGCGTAGAATTAAGCTGTGTCTCCTTACTTAGATGGTAAATATTTGCCATTTTGAGACCGCTAACAAGGTAAACCCACCTTTTTAGAGCAGCCAGAAGGGTATATCACATAGAAAATGAAAGGCCTATAGCACACTCAGTTCCCTAAAAGAAGCCAGCAAAGCCTGATGTACCAACATTAAAAATTAACAGTGTACAAAGCCTGCCTTTCTGTTCCCTTGTAAAGCCCATAATGGGAGAAGCACCTTTCCCCTGAGGATGGAATGGGAACATTTTCTTATAGAGGTGCCAATTTAATCATCAGAGAAAATTTTTGAGAAGCAAATGGAGGGCAGAGCTCTCAAGAAGAGGCTTTAATTGCCCATTTGTGAGTCCTAAAATTCCTTTACATGCAAGTGTAAAGGCCAGGGGAAGCTCATCACTCCATGGCTTTATAGAGCAACATGCAGTGAACATCTTTGGAAGGATAAAGATCAAGGCTGTGGGCTGGTCACCACTGGCAGATATGCCTCCTCAATAGAAATATCTTGAATATTGGTTTTGTAGATGTTAAGGTTTATACAGCTTTTGCAAGTGCTGCCTCTTTTCAACTTCTGCAATATCTAGGAAAAGACAAGAATTTTCGCCATTGTTGACAAGGAGCCCAAAATGATCTGTGAATTTCCCAAGGTCACCTGGCTGATTAGTGCTGTAGCTGGGACATGAACTCTGGACTCCTGAGTCGAACTTTGGATGTTCACTTTATGCTCTGGAAGGATAAGCCCCAGGTAGTAGTGCCCTATGAACCCACTCCTCAAATACTTGTCTTAGACGACAGCTTTAGAATTGCTTCACAGAGTTAAAATGCAGATTTGGAGTCTCAATCAACTCTGAAAGCAAAGTCACACATTAATCTATATTTTTAACAAAACCACTGGAGAACTCTTTCCCATACAAAAATTTGAGAATCACTTACCTCAGAGTGAAGTATTTAATAAACTTGCAGATGTCTATAAGCTTAAATGTTGCATGATTTCTCCTACGTGAGAAATCCAAACTATAAAGAACAAAATAAAAGACAGATAGTAGGAAATAAGGAGATAGAGACGTTTTTCAAATGGGAAGGGGATCAACAGATGCAAGAAGGGGGAAGCGGGGGAGTAGAAAGTGACGAAAAAGTAATTAAAATGCCTGTGTACATGTACCAATTCTTCAGGAGGAAAGTAATTTTATGTACTGTAAACATGTACTGATGAAAAATAAAAACTAAAAAACCCCAGAAAAGTCATGTCATGTAAATATTTCATAAGAAGCTGCAAATAAAAATATCTCAAGATCACTTTCAAAGTCATTGGCCTGTGTTGTGTCCTCCATTTGTATTCTTTTGAATTTGTTTAGGAAATTTTTTTATTAGCATATGTTTGCAGTACATAATACTTTCCTTGTGAAGAATTGCCACGTGTGCATAACATAATTCCTTTTTTCATCCCCTTTCCTTTCCTTCTCTCTCTATCTCTTGATTCTTTTCCTATTTAAGAAAGGTTTTTCTCTCTACTTTTTATTATTTCTCCAATCCTTTCATCTCGTGATTCCCTTCCTCTTTGAGAAAGACTTATCCGCCTTCTTTTTATCTTTCTTTTATGTTGCTCTCTATTTACACTTTGGGCTATTATTCAGTTTTCGACTGTAAATTTTCTAATTCTAGGGATAACTGAATATTGCCATGAATTTAGACATTATTTTTGTATTCACTGTTTCAAAGGTCTTTTACAAATTCAAAATAAAATAGACAACTTGTTTGATTCAACAGCAAATTACAGAGATCACTAATATTCCTCCTGTTAGATTCTATTTCTAGAGTTGTGGGCAGTATATACTGTACACACAACAACATTTGGTTAAATTAAGTTTAGTAGACTTAACATTGATGTAGAAAATCATTCAATGAAGTTTCAGAATCATCAAAGAAATAGTTTGGTAACCACACATTTATTATGTATGCATAGGTGATATAATACATATATATATATAGAGAGAGATATAGATAGACAGATAGATAGATATGTATATCTCCTCCAGTTTTCAAAAGAAGTAGTTGAGAGCTAGATAATTCTATTTTCCAGAAATAGTTATAATTTAGATGTTGACTGGTCATACAACAATATCAGGTTAATCTCCATGCCTGTTTAGGAAGTTTGAAATTTAATAATCATTAATTTTTTCTCAGATCCTGGTAGCAAATTAAAAATGTGATCCATAAATTCTAGTTTCAATGATTTACGTAAAAATTAACTTGAAGATTTTGAGGTTGTCTTGCCCATTGGAATTTGCTAGGGGTCTAAATCTGCCTTTGATCTTAAAATTCCAATAAACATACTTTCCTTTCTATCTGAAAAGGAACTGCCTCAGATTAAAAAATAGATTATTGTATTTTTGAGATCTCAATCATAGCTGAGAGTCTTTCTCTATCCAAACCCCTGTTTTGGAAGCTGGATGCAATTCTTACCTTCACTGTATTTTTAGAGCATAACATCTTTCTTTCATTTTTGGTACATTGGTTATTGGCAGTAGTGTTGTTACTGGAATTCAAGCTTTTCCTTTCTGATGCCTATGTTTATAAATCTGTATAACCTGAACAGTTTCAGGCAAAACAGATATGGTAGTAGTTAGCCTCCAAGATATTCTCAATGATTCATGTCTCCATACATTTGTTCTTTTTCCACCCTGAAACAGGATTTGCCTTGTGGGACCAATAAAGTACACCACATGTGACAATGTGCAACTTTCAAATCTTGATCACAAAAGGCACTGGAGCATTTTCCTTATGTTTTTGGATCACTCACTCTGAAAGAAGCCAGTTACCATGTCATGACTACACTTTAACAACTTTCTGATAACACTCATTTGCAGAATATTTGGGCTCCTGATACAAAGTCAACACCAAGCTTTCAGCCTTGTCACTTCAGAAGAGGATCTTCCAGACCCAGTCAGTGTCTGACTGCAAAAGGAGGGAACTTGATTTGAAGCTGCTTCAGTTTCTTTTCTCATGGAAAGTATGCAATAGCTGCTTGACCACACAATCCTAAATCAGTCTCAAATCCACTGCACCCCCTTATTCTGCATGTTCCAAGGCCTTTGCACTGAGCTACAGCCCTCTTCTTTATTTTTTGGTTTTTTTGAGACATGTTCTATTAACACAAAGTTGCCCAGGCTGCTGTAGAATTTGCGATCCTCCTACTTTAGCTTTTCAGATTGCTTGGATTATTGGCATGTAGTACCACTCCTGGATACTGCATATTTCTTTGGTAGAGAGGTTTTTATGGCTGATAAATGATAATCATTGTTTTAAGCTAATGAGCCTGGGGCATTTTACTACTCAGCAGTAAACAGCAAGTACATACTGTGTATCCCTAATTCAAAACCTGAAATGCTATGGAATTTGAAACATGTTGAGCATGTTGATGCTGTAAGTGGACAGTTTCATGCTAATCTCTTGTGACCAGTTGCAGTCAAAATTCAAATGCACTAAAAATATTGTATAAAATTACATTATTCTATAAAATTACTATAAAATACATCAGGCTATATATGCAGATATATACAGATATGTAAGAGACATAAATGAAGTTCATGTTTAGAGTTGGGGTCCAAGCCTCAACTCAAAGAAGTACAAATATCAGCCTCAACTCAAAGAAGTACAAATATCATCAAACCTTAAGAAATCCCAAATCCAAAACACTACTGGTCTCAAACATTTCAGATATGCCATACATCCTGTATAGAATTACTGGCAAAGACAGCAGTCTGACAAATTAATGATTCATATTATTTGATGCATGCCAAACCCATGACAGTCGTGAGTCTGTCGTCATACTCTGTTTGTCTTTTTAGATGAGTTAATTGTTAAACAGGTTCTAAAAGAGCAATTATGGTAGTGAGATAGAGAAAGGAACTTCCATCTGTAGCAAATACTTAAAAGATCCACTGAGTGCCTTCAGTGGAGGCATGGATGGAAGGTTTGATGTATTGATAATGAATGTATTACAGAAAAGGTAGAATGATTTCAAAGTTAAGAAAGGGCTTTCAGGAAGTCCTTCCAGAACAATGAAAGAAGGACTCCCCAAATCTGTTTTGCCATAGAAGCAGAGTCATGCAAATTTCTCAGCATTAATTTTATAGAGCTCTGAAAATTAAAGACTTAGAACCATGTGTAAAGTATTTATTTAGAAAAAAACAATTTATTATCAATAAAAGGAGCAGGAATTATTTGTTTTTAACTTGCCTCATTTGTACCATCCTCTTTCCAAGTCAATAGTAACCATGGAAACTAGAACCTTGCAACCAAGGAGCAAGTGAAAGAGTTTGAGGGTTTCCTAAAAGCCCCATCCCCCAAGAAGGTTCCCTGCATTGCTTGGTCAGTACTTCCTAGAAATGCCCTGCTTTCAGAGCTTGTTTTATACAATGTGTCTTGGATCTTTCTGTGCAAACAACCATATCTCCTGGGTATTTGCAAAAACAATCAGCTGCAGTTGTTTAACTTTACAGCTCTCTATGGTGATGATACAAACGAGATAAACAAGAAAGAGGCTGACCAAGAATCTTCAAAGGAAAAACTGTGTCACTGAGCAGAAATGCTCAAAAGGGTTTTTGAGAATCTAGAAGATAACCTTATTTGTGTAGGACTGTGCTCATGCTCATAAATAGACTGAGAGGCCTAAAGCTTTAACCTCTGAGTAGTGAGGCTGACCATAAAGCAAAAAGTGAAGACTAAGGCAGTTTTAATCTTACTCTATCAGTACACTGAAGAGTTGCCAGTGCTCCTTATTGAAGCCTGAATATCTGACTGGTTCTAGTCGTTTAAGAAAACTGGTGTCTGATCAATTGTTGACCTCCAAGTTAATCAAGTAGAGACCCCCATGGATGCAAACTACACGCGAAAACACACACTCCAACACACCCAAACATACTCAGCACACTCATTAAACCATCAGACATAACTAAAAGGAGCAACAACAGCAAACAGTACCAAAATGTAGTACACAGAATAATGCATCTAACTTTCCATGTCTTAATCTCATGTCTTTTTTTATTGTGTGAAAAACTAAAACATAACAAGGGAACAGTAATAGCTAAAACAAAGTACTGACTCAGAGTACAAGGCATAGACAAAAAAGATTTCTATAAAGAAGAAACATATAATAATACAAAAATTTCTTTTCAATGATCTAAGATAAGCTAGTAGTATGAATCAAACAAAATAGCATAATATATCAAAGTATTTTTGAAATAATGGAATAGATAATTGGAGAAGTATTTGAACTTCTCCCAGAGTTCTACTTATCCCTTTTCTAATTTGCTCTCCATATACACAAACAATGAAAACCATAAAATATTTGTTTGTGTATCTTTTTACTTTGCTTAGCATTATGTTCTCAATTTGCATATTTACCTGATGAAAGCCAGCCTCAAGTTTATCTTTATGCCTGCATAATACTCCATTGTATACAAATACCACATTTTATTTATCCATTTATTTGTTGATGGGCATATATGTTGCTTCCAATATCTAGCTATTATAAATTGTGTGTTGTAAACATGGGTATACATAAATCCTTGTGATATGATGATTTTTAACTCTTTTATAAAGATACTTAGAAGAAGAATAGCTGGATCAAGTGGAATTTCTATTTTTAGTTTTTTAGGAATCTCCACATTGATTTCCATAGTGGCTGGACTAGTTTACATTTCCACTAATAAGATAGAAGAGTCCCTTTTTACTCCACATCCTCATTAGCATTTATTATTATTAGTTTTTTGATGTTAGCTATTTTTTCTGGGATAAATGTTATCTCAGCACAGGTTTAATTTATATTTCTCTGATGGTCAAGAATAGAGCATTTTTTTCATGTTTTTATTGGCTATATGTACTTCTTCTTTTGAGAAATGTTTACTCATTTTGGTAGCTCATATTTTGATTGGGTTTTTAATTTTGGGCAGTTTAAAGAGATCTAGAAGTGCCATATTACTATATGAAAAAATGTCTTAAAAATTGTTACTGGGGATGAAGAAGGGCCTTTTATAATCATGGAAGCACTAACCAGTCACAAAGATATAATAATTAGAAATACATCTGTACCTAAAAATAGAACCAGAATTATATGAAGCAAATATTATTAGTACCAAAGAAGGAATACCTTTTTCAATAATAATAAACTACACAACTCATTTATCAGTAGTGTGTACAATAATGCAATAAAAACACAGAGGATTTGAAAAGTACTACCAACCAGTGAAAGTAACAAACACCCTTAGAGCACTTCACCAAAAACCACAGAATTAACTCTCTTCTCTAATGCATGAAGAACATTCTGCTAGATGGACTGTAAGTTGGACCATAAAGTAACCTTCATAAATTTAAAAGGACAAAATCATGCAATTTGTTTGTTAACCTTAAGAGAAGAAAATTAGAAATCAGTAACAAGGAAATTTGAGGAAAATGCAAATATGTGGAAATTAAACAGTATAATAAACCTGAAATAAGCAGTTAAAGAAAATATTAGAGTATAAAAAATGGCAAAGAGAATAGAAAAGCAAAATATAATATCAACAAAATAGAGAATTGATTATTTGAAAGACCAACAACACTGGCAAACATTTAGCTAGACTGACCAAGGGAAAAAGAAAGTCAAATTATTATGATAAAGAAGCAAAGGATATCTATCTGTCTTACAGAACTAAAAAGAATAAGGAAATAATACAACTAATTGTATATATAAACAAACTAGATAACCTAAATGAAATTAATTTTTGGAAAGATACAGGTGCTGAAACTGACTCTAGAGGAAATAGAAAATGTGAATATATTTATAAAAATAAGCATTAAATTGGTAACAAAAATTTTTCCAGAAGGAAAATTCAGGTTTCTATTATTTCACTACTAAATTCTGCCAAACCTTTTTAAAAATACAAATCTTTAACAAATTTTCTAAGTAAACCAGAGAAATTTCTATTTCCCAACGTATTCTCTGAGGCCAATTTTATCCTGGTGCCAAGACCAGACAAAGACCAATATCCCTTATCAGAATAGGTAGAAAAATTTCCCACAAAATTCCAATTAACAGAAATCTGAAGCATACATAAAGGTTTATAGAACATGATAAATTGGGATTTATCACTGGAATGCAAAGTTGGTTTAACATATGAAAATTGATTAGTATAATAAACCATATTAAACCAAAAATAACATGATTGTTTCAATAGATACAAAAACATATTTAACAAAAACCCACCGATGTCTTTTCGTAGAAAAAAAAAAAACCTCAACTATCTAGAAATAGAAAGGCGTTTTCTCAGTGTAATAGTACATCATCAGGAATTTCATAAATAATTACATTCTTACAGGGCAAATAAAGAATGAGAAAAGGATTCCTTTTCCTCACTTTTATTAATATTGAAGATTCCAGTCAAGGAATTTAGGAAGAAGAGAGATAAGTGGAAATTATATTGGAAAAGAAGGAATAAAAATATTTTGTTTGCAGCTGAGAACATTTCGTATGTAGACAATCTAAAGAAAATAACTGAGCATTTATGGAAGTAATAAGTGGGTTTGATGAAGTTTCATGGTATATGATCAATGCAAAAATCATTTGTTTTTCTCTATACAAATAATAAAGCATTCCAAATTGAAATTAGGGAAACAATTACATTTATAATAGAATTAAAACATTTATAATAGAATTAAAAAGATAAAACAGGAATCAAATAGAATAATAGATTTAAAAAGAATAAAACAGGAATCAATTTAACAAAAGATGCATACTTCTTGCATCTATAAACATTGACAGATACTAATTAATTAAATAAATTGAAAAGCATCATATGTTCTTGATCAAATGATTTATTAGGATTATAGTGCTCTCCAAATTGATCTCCACGTTCAATGTAACCAATCTTACAGTTCATTAAAATTAAAAAACTGATCCTAAAATTCATATGAATGTGCAAGGGAGCAGAATAGCTAAAATCATCTTGGAAAAGACATGTTTGAGAGGTTAACATTTTCCACTTTTGAAACTACCTACCAAGCTACACTTATCATGACAATGTGTAGCCATGGTGTCATAGAGAATGAATGCTTACGCAGAGACAAGACTTAGTTCAGTCACCAAGAGGACTCCAAGAGACCATCTTAACCAAGAGAACCCAGAACAACTCCCAAAGGGACTCCCAGGACAAGCCTCAAAGCCAAGAATTCTATGGCTTTTATTTCGAATAGCAGCAGAAGTAAAAAGAACAGAAGAAAAGCAGTTTGGACAAGGAGTTAGCCAAGGTTAGGCAGTGCTTCTTGGGACAAGATGAGGAACAGAAGCCAAATATGTTTCACTAATTAAAACTTCTTGTTATTTAATCATTCACTTCTCACAGAGCCTATGTGCTTTTGCTCCACAGTATAACCATTCACCAGTTGACCAAGTCCTCCACAAGTGTGTTTAGGCACATGGATATATTACTTATACATAATTAAAATTGAGAAAAAATTTTTACATTATGGTTAATTGATTTTCAACAAGGATGCCAACTTGATAAGTTGTTTAACAATTAGATAGCTACATACAAAAAAATTAAGTTAGACCTCTACCTCATATTATAAAAAATTAATTCATAATGGATTACTGATCAACATAGATGATCTAAAACTTTATAATGTAGACAAAAACAGGGATAATGTTTCGGTTTTAAGAGAGATTACCAAGAAAAAGAAAATGCAGTTCTACAATGGGTGTAAATATTTTTGAATCATATAATAGTTAAGTGTCTATTATCCAGGACATATGAAACCTCTCACAATGAAAAAACAAAAAGAAAAATTTCCAATTTTTAAGTAAGCGAACAGTTTGAATAGTCACTTCTATGGAAAAGACACACAAATAACAAGTAGCGCATGAAAATGATTAATATTATTAATCATTAGGGAAAGGTGAATCAAATAAGATACAATTTGACATCTAGTAAGAGAGCTAAAGAGGAAAAAAAGCAGTGACAAACATTGGCAAGAATGTAGAATAATTATAACTCCCATATATTTATACACCACTGATGGAATTATGAAACGGCACCAAGATTTTTAGAAATCTTTTGTGGAGTTCAAGTGTTAAAAACAGAATTACCATCTGACCCAGTGACTCCACTTTCACTAATATACCAAAGATACTTAAAAACATACATCCACATAAAATCTTATACTAAAATATTCAGAACAGTATAATACACAATAGTTAAAATCTAGAAATTATCCTAAATCTATCAGCTGTTGAATGTTGAATAGATAAAATTTGCACATTAGAAAATTTTTCTGGACATAAACTAATGAAGTACTGATACCTGTTACAAGATGGATAACCCTTGGAAACATGTTTAATGAATGAAGCCAATCACAAAATACATGATACATACTTATATATACAAACTGCCTGGCAATGGACAAATCTGCAAATGGAGAAAATAGACTAGTGGTTTCTAGGGGTTGAATGTGGCAAAAAATTGGGAGTGATTGCTATGCTAACTAATATGGTATTTCTTTTTAGAATGACATAAAATTAGATATTGATAAGTTTCAAAATTATGTGAATATACTAAAAAGTATTGAATTGTATACTGTAAAAGGGTAATTTCATGGTATTTGAATTACATTTCCATAAAACCATTATTAAAAAGAACTTCCAAATTCTTACATTAGAAACATAGAAATTTGTAGTAAGTATAGTAATCTGAATTCGGGATCCAGAACAAAGCTACAAAATCATAATGCAAGTATGCACGTGGGGAAAAGTTGCTTCAGCTAAAAAATCTCAATGGTGACACCCAGTCATCAGTTAGGACACTACAGTATTGTGATGCAGGGCTGCTTGAATTAAGAAGAACACAGCTAGAATTCTAGCTACAGTTCTGAATGGCAAGTACATGTGTGGTTTCATACTCTAGGGTAAAATGTGTGGATTCAATTAGTCCAGCAATTTGCACCACAGCATCATCTTTGGGATCATACAAAATGATGGGCAAAATATAAGAGGCCAAAAAGGCAGAATCATCTCAACCAAAATAATTCTGATTTACCTACTGTACAATGTTATACTAAAATGATTTCTGAAGTATCTTTCAACCGTATTCCCTAAAGATCCTGATTAGGACCCTTTTATTTAAATCCAGTCCTTTTCTTTTAAATGTTTACTTCGCAGCTTCTCCTTTACTCCCCTTTCCAACACAACTGCATTGTTCTTAAGAGGTAAAATGTAAACCACATTATCATGAACCTTGAAGGGTAGAATGCCAGTTAGTGTGTGTCGCTGCATCACTGCCATTTTATCTGCTATAATGTCAAATTTGTGAATCACACAAGTCATTCAAAAACCACTTTTCAAATACTCAAGTGGCAGTTTACACCTCAAAATTATATATTTTCTGACAAGTTCCACACATAATTCATCCAATAAATAAATACACAGGATATATTCATTTCCATGGTACACTTATGTGGCCTCTTCATATTTTTAGTGCTTGATTTTTGAACTTCAGAACATTTGAATGCAGCTACATCTTTTAAGCAAATTTACCAGGCTTATTAAAAGCAGTGTTTTATGCTTATTATTTTTCATTTATGTTTAGTATGTTTCAGAGTATAAATTAAGAGCTCTTTTTTATAGAATATGGCCTAATATTCCACATCTGATATTTTCTCACTCCCAGCTCAAAAACTCTACTGTAGCTCTTGAGGCAACTCTCCCTCCATCTTTCAAAGTTCCTCAGACTTTTCTAAAGGGAAGGAATATCCTCATGCTGCAAAAAAATAAGTCGTGGTCCAGAGAAGGCAAACTTATGGCTTGCATGCTACAGCAGGTTATTTCTTATCGCTGAAAGCTCAGAGGTTCACCATCACTGTAACCCTTTGGTGTTGGTATAACAGAATGCCATAGACTGGGCAATTTATAAAGAACAGAGACTGATTTTGTCATAGTTTTGGAGGCTGAGAAGCCCAACATCAGTGTGCAGGCCTTGGCCTGGTGAAGGCCTTCTTGCTCCATTTGGCAGCTGCAGAAAGTGTAGAGGGAGTAGATCTGTGGTTTATATTTAACTCCCGCACCCCAAGCCTCATGCATTCATAAGTGGGGCTCTTGGGAGGTGAATTTATGACTGAATGTGATGTTAGACGGTGGATCCTAGTCCTGAGAGATGAGGACCCTTCCAGGACCCTTCCAGGCCATTGCAGAGCATGGCCTGGAAGGGTATGTATCTGTCTCTGGCCCCTTCCTTCTCTCTCTGCTTCCTGAATTTTATAAGGTAAGCACATATTCTTCTGCCGCACCCCTGTGATATTCCAAACTGCTTTGGAGCCTGCCAGCCAAGGACTGTAATAAACCTCTCCTCCTTTAAACTGTGAGGATCTGATATTTTGTTTCAGCAATGAAAAAGTGTTTAAGACAATGGGCAATTCATCCCTTCATTAGAGGCCCTCTTGTGTTGTATGTATTAATTCTTTTGTGAAAGGAGCACTCCTATGACCCACATAGCTCCACTAGGCCTCAGTGCCAGACACAGGTGAACTGGGAGGACAGATTTCAGGACAGGCACTTTGGGAACTCCAGTCACAGCAAGCATACTCATTCATTGTATATGAAGAGATAAATAGAACCTTAGAGATACCATATTGCCAGCTGCCTTCTTTTATCTTCAGTAGAATTTAAATACTTAAGGGTCTACACATTTATACAGAGGGATAGTTTCTATGGTCTGAAAACCTCAAACACTTACACAATTTGGCAAAAGTTTAGGCTTGTCTTCCTCACAGAGTTCATTTAGAGAATGGGGCTGTAATCTGCAAGCATTTGCACTTTTGCTTTTTTTTTATCTTCTGGAACTGACAGCTATTTCTCAGGGTCCTTCTCAGCTAGTGTTGTATCATTTTGCTTGTTTGCCTTTCTTCAAAATGTTTTATTAGAATTGTTCCCTTCACTCCTAAAGTCATCAATTTCTAGGGGATTTTTTAGGTTTTAAAACAACACTAGGACACCACTGACAGAATACTTAGATAACAAAATTGTAGGACATTGAATTTTTAAAACATCGTATCTCAAATTTTTTTTAAAAGACACATATGCCTCTGTGTGAATGTGTCACTCAGTATATTTTCAAAGTAGTTTTTTCTGAATATTATGAAAACAGTGTAATAGAAACAAAAACCTCACACATACAAATGTATCACAAATATGTTACATAAAACATACAAACCAATTATTGCACAATCATCTTGGGAAATTGATATTACTGCCCTACCCTTATCCCTATCTTAGAGAAATTCCTTTACAAACGATAATATGGACAGAAAGCTTGTACAATATTCAGAAACACCCCATTCCAGATCAATAGAAAGAAGCTGAATTTTAACTGGATTGTGCTTCTCAAGCACATTACATAGGAGAAGTACTGGTTTGCATGGAATTTAAAAATGGTGGTTGGTATTTTGGTTTGAAGTTGAATAGTTGCTGTCTATGGCAATAGAGGAAATAAGATAAACATAAGGAGAGTTTATAGTTCATTTAGTTTCCCTTTTAAATTTGGGTATGTTTGCATTATTTGAAACTATTTCTATGACACATGTTATTTCATTTTTATACCATCCTCATTAGAATTTGAATAATTTATATTTGCATATATGTACATATATATTTACTACTTCTCCATTCCAAATATATCCAACTAAGCCCTGACCAATGCATTTGTACATTTACACAATGCTCCTTTGGGATATCCAGGCCACATAAAATAGCAAAGAGTTCATTAGGGCAATGTCACCAGCATAGCTATCATTAAGGCTGGATCAGCAAATTCAGGGTTTCTAACTCTGCTGTAAAGCTGTACACTGAGATGAAACTCAGCACAAAAGCTCAGCCTGGAAGTAGATTATTTGCTACATCTGGGAGAAACATGGGAAGAAGTTCATTTGTTTGTTTATGATACATTATACTGCTCATCTGATTCTTGGTGGCATTTAAATTAAGATATTTTATAGACTGATGATCATTTGGCATCTTCACCAGTGTCTTCACAAAACCTCATTCAGACTGTAAATACAGGAATAACTCGGATGGTGCCACTGCTAACATTACATGAATAGGGACAAAAGTGCACAGGGATACAATTAAAAAGGAAAAAGACTCTCCTAATTAGGCAGAAATGACAACATTTCATCATTGTAGGATACAGTGACTTCCTTAGTTGCCTTTATAGACGCTGCCAAATAGACAGTGAGGTACACTGCTTCAAAATATTCTGGGATATTTAATTTGTAAATCAACATCAATTCTCAAACACCTTAGATCCACCTCATTTAGAAAACTGCTGTTCCCATTTGACTTCTTTTAGATGTAGCAACAGGGTTAGTGACTAAGGAGAGAACCTAACTGAAAGTATTTTGGCATTTTGTGCCTCTTTAAATCCTTTGATTTCACCTTGCCCTTTCACATAGACAAACTTGCCATCTTGAGATTTCTAGCTGTGGTAACCAAGAGTGAACTCCTATTACAGTTCATTTGTGATTAGATGCACAGTCATCTTGGGTGCAAGTCTAAATGTGGTTTTAGGCAGTTAACTAAAATGTAGTTCCACTCTAAATAATTAAAACTCCTGATTTTCAGCAAGGTATTTACTACTAATGGGCTGTATAATAGTTACAAGCTGGAACTCTTGAGCATGATAAAACTGGGTTCAAACACCCTTCCTGCTGCTTTTACTATCTTTCTGGGCTTTGACTGGATACTTTTCAGCTGCAGTCTCTCTTTCTATGATATGAAGATATATAGAGTTTTAAAGTTTAAGATGATAACCGTGCAAAGCACAGGACCTGGCACATGGTAGCTATTATTATGAAAAGCTTCAGTGGCTGAGTGAAATTACTTTTTGTCATTTATTTATGCATTCCCTCATTCATCAAACACATAAGTGTTCGAAGTTTACAGTGTGGGTTGGAATTATTTTTGAAAAGGTAAAAGACATTGCTGTTAGTACCACTCAGAATACTCCCCCTCGCCTGGAACACATCATTCTTGACCCATCATTCTTGCTACTTTCTGAAGCAGGTCTGGAAGTTCTCTTTCAAGAATGTCGTTATGAGGTGAGGTAAAATATACAGTGAATGCTGCTGCCAAGTATTGTTCAACAGAAAGACTGGTGAAAATATTGCAGCGTGCCCTCATCCTTTTGGACTCATCCTAATGGGCTGTATAATAGTTACAAGCCAGAACTCTTGAGCATGGAGAAGCTGTGTTCAAACACCCTTCCTGCTGCTTTTGGTTATGGTGCCAGATCTTTTGTAAAGTCAAAATGACCATGAAAATTAAATGTTTTCAATTCATTCAGGGCATAGAGGCAGCCACGACAGGGCAACTAAAGATATTTATGAAAGAGAAATTTCAGAACATCAGAAAGTGGCAAGAATGATGGAATGTGGTTGAAACAAGGGGGAGTGTTTTGAGGAAGTCTCATGACAATGTGTCATTGGCTATAATAAAGACTTTTAAAATTTAAATGTCCGATGTATTGCTTGATCACATCTTGTAAACAGTGGCTTCCCCTGTGCCAGCCATTCTGATTAGGTGCTAGGTGCAGTGGTGATCAGGACTGGCATAATACTAGAAGCAAGAAAGAGATCCAAGAAGTCACCAGACAAATAAAATAATCATTCATTTTTATAGGGAGGAAGTAAACAAGGGATTAAGACGGAAATTAACAATAGGGAGATGGGCAAGGGTGTTAACTCAGAGTGTTTATGGAAGACTTCTAAGAGGAGGCATCTCTGAAAGTGAGGCCTACTAAATAAAGAGTTGCCGAAAGACTAGCTCGGAAAACAACATTGCAGGCCAGAAGATCAGATTCCCCACACCCAAGGGAAAAGTGCTTGGTATTGCAATAATAGGAAACATGACCACTTGGCTGAGTCAGAAGGCAGGTGATATAGAATGATGTAATCAGCTTGTTAAGGGTGGAAGGGGCAAAATAGCACAGGCTTTCTTCATATAAGGAGTTTTAATTCCATTTAGAACATAGTAAGAAGCCCTAGGAGAGAAGATGAAATGTGTACATCTTAAGAAGTTTCTTCAAGGGGGTTTCTAGAGAATGGCTTGAAGAACGCCACTAGTGTCTCAGTGAGGTTCCTTACCAACTCAGGGGAACTCCCCAATACCTGTGTTGGGAGGGATATCTTGTTATCTGTGTGTGCTGTGATAAACTCTTACATGTGAGATGTTTTCATTATCAACCTATCAAGGAAAAGAGGAGGTGGTGTTCACAGTCATTTATCTGGTGGGTAAGAGCTGCTTTTTATAGCAGAACCACTCAAGACTGCATTACTGCTATTTCAAAATGCACACCATCATTCATAACTTCATTAGGTCGTAACTTACTTCCAGGAAAACTATATTTTGCATCTCCCCACTTTTCCTGCACAATAACACTACTTTTGGCATTTTTAAATTTAAAATTCAAGGACATTTAGAAGATCAGCATATTTCCCTTATTTTCTACTCTCTGGGTAGAAAACATTTTTAGTCTTTTTTCAACCCTGTATTACTAAATAGCCTCCAGAACTTAATTTAAGTGCATAAATATCACAGAATAAAAGTGAAATTAAGACTCTCATTAGAATGTTTCTGTTACTACCATGTTGTTTTGCTTATTTTGTTTATTTTTCTATTTTGCTAATTTCACATTGGCCTGCATTTTTAGAGAAGTTGTAAAAATCAAATGGAACACTTTCCTTTTTTTGCGTTTTGTGTGTTGATAAATTATTAAATGATAATATAATAATAAGCATTTATCTAGTACTTTACTCAAGTACTTCTTATTTGCAACTCCAACCCTAGAGAACACAGCAAATGTGTTTTCTGTAAAGTTTCCAAGAAAATATTAGCTGATTTGCCTCTTCTTTATTGGCCCCACAATGCTGGAATTTTCCATTTATTAATTACCAAGCAAATTAGTTGGAGGATATACACAGAGATTAGGAAATAGTTTCTCTCGAATTAGGTTTGAATTTAAATAAGGCCACTTAGTTTGAACAGATGCTCTCAAATTTTGAAGGACAATCATGTCATCTTCCTAACTAGTTTCTGTATAAGTGTGTGTGTGTGTGTGTGTGTGTGTGTGTGTATGCAAAGGAATCATTATGTATGGGTCAACACTAAAAGCAAGTCAACTTGAGTACCCCAAAGTTTTATACCTATAAAAGACACTTGCCTAAAAGATATACTATTTCAATTATAATGGTCAGAATGATGTTAGATTGGGTTTTTGTTTGCAAACTGAACTGATGGCAGAACTGTATAGCTTACAGCCATTAAGAGACAAAGGATGCTACAAAGGACAAGGACACACTTGTAAGCAGATTTTGTTTCACCAGGCCATGTTGTTCCAGCAAAAGTTCAAGTATTTTAAGGGAACAACTGATATTTTCTACTTTTATTTGAAAAATCCTGGTTGATAAAAATCAACAGTAGCCAAATAAAATCCACGCTTTCTAGAAGTGATACAGGCTCCCTCGTTTGCCATAGGTCTTGCCACTCCTTGTTTTTGTTAGAATCTCATAGACATCATTAATTTACAGTACTTGCCTGGCCTCTGTACCCTTTTTAAAGTTTGTGATCATCAGAACAGTAACATCGTCTACATGGCAGGTAACTTCTAATATGGTCTTTAGTGATTCTTTTTGTTGTTTTCCTCCCATTGTCCATCTCTTCTCCTTGTGTGGGTTTGACTTAGTGACTTTCTTCTAAAAAGAGAAATAAATATAATTTAGCAGAAGTAATGCATGGAACTTCTTAGATTAGGTCATGGAAGATGGAAACTTCTACCTTGCTGATGTTCTTTGTTTGCCTTTTCTACTTGCTTTCAGGAAGCAAGCAGCCAGGCTGGAGGAGGTGGAGGGCAGAGTGGCACACACAGTAAGGGCCACAAACCATGTAGAACTAAGGCCCTTGGTCCAAAACCTACAACAACGGAATCTTACCAACTATATGAATGAGCAGAATTGTTGAGCTTAGAGCAGAAACACGGCCCTGGGCCAACATCTCCACTGAGGCTTTCTTAGAGACCCAGAGGTAGAGAACTCAGCTAAATTGTACTCATATGCTTCACTCACAGAAACTGTGCAGTAAGTAAGCGATTGGATGCTAGAATAACTTGTTACACAGTGGTAGATAAGTAATACATCTTATTCCAGAGAAAGATGCTGCACTGACTAGAACACACTAGAAATTGTCCTCAGGATTCCACATAAAGGCAGTGAACTTCTGTTCCCACAATGCAGTTATAGAGTAACATATTAGAACTAGTTAGTAACTATGAAATAAATTAGGAGCACTCAGTGGTAAATCAACTGCTACGAGAGAACACTATACTAAAGAATGTTGCTTATATGTTTGTTATTTTTAAAGTACGATCTTGAGCTATGCAATGGAATTTTGGTCAATGATAAACCACATATACAATGGTTATCCCATTATATGATAATGGAGCTAGAAAATTCCTACGACTTAGTGACATTGTAGGAATTGTAGTGCTGCATCACACCTACTCATGTGTTCAAAATGATGCTTGTAAACAAGTGTGTTGCAGTTCCAGTCATGTGAAAATATAGCACAAACAGATGCAGTACAAATTTATTGAAAATGATGATAAACTGTTCTATTACTGTTTTATATATTTATTATACTACACTTTTAATCAGTATTTGTGATATAACTTACACAAAAGTTTATTGTATAGCAGTATATTTTGTTACAGCACCATCAGCAGCTTTGTATATCTGTTTATTGCATGTCTTGTCTACGCCTAGATGCCATGTTGATTTTTCATCCTGTACTATCCAGATTCACATGAATATAAACTATGATACTCTCACAACCATGAAATTATGTAACAGCTCTCAGCACATGTCCTTATCATTAAGCAGTATATGATATATCATTTATGTTTTTAAAAAGTCTCTTCAGATGCATTTGCAAGTACTCTGACTAGCAAAAGTGTGTTGCAGACACGCAAACATTAGAAAACTGTTGACAAACACCACACTCCAGAAGATGACTGGGAATGGGTTTCTCTTGGTACAACAGAAAGATCGCTTTTGTCTGCAACCTAGGGTGAAATCTAAGTTAGGAGAGAAGCTTAGAGGGGAGAAAACAGTCTTCAAAGATCTAGATGTGAATCTGTACTAATAAGCTGCGCGACCCTTAGTGAATTACTTGATACCTCTTTCTTAGTTGGCAAATAGTCCCATCTAAGTCTTGATGCACTAAACTTTGTAAAAGTTATTGTGCAGAGTTTGAGGTAAAAATGAAAGAGAAATGTAATTCTCTGCATGGTGTCTTTCAGTTTCTGAGTTGTGACATTTACTTTTAAATGATACATAATGTATTAGTAGTATTTTGTTCAAAACTACTTTAACAGTTGAACATATTGAAATACTAGAAATGGGAATTAGAAGTTACTAGTGCTAGAATCTTGATTCAACTGATGCTTTTATTGTTACCTAATTTTTTTCATTCTATAAAAGGCTGAATTTGTCAAATTTACTTGAATAACATTAAATACCATTATACAGATGTTTTTCTGTGGAAAGGAGTACCGGTGATTGGACCAAAGACCTCACACATGCTAAGGAAGCCCTCTATCACTGAACTACATCCCTAGACCTCCTAATAAATTTCTTAACAATATGTGCATGCATATTTTAATGGTGTTTTAATGTCATGTTTCATAGCCCTTAAGCTATCTCTTTATACAGACTTTAAATTTTTGTAAGCCTTATGTAAAATATATTGATTTATTCATGGTATACATTTATTAGCAATTTAAGTCAGTTTAATTTTTTACTTAGTAATGATACTTTGTTTTATGGTTGTCGTGTGTATATTTTATGCATATGATGGCAAATATATGAGTGACTCTGGAGGCTTGTGTCTAGATGTCCCTTCAAAGCCTCATGCAGTCAGAGGAAGGACTTTTTCAGAGGTGGCTAAATCTAGAGTGTGTGATTCATTCAAGGTGCAATACTAGGATTAAGGGTGCTAGGATTCAGGATGGAGAATTACTGAAGTGACCTATAAACTGCCTGGGTACCACCCTAATCCCAGTAGCCTGGATATAATATAAAGGACAGAAAAAGGCTTGTCTTGTCTCTTGTTTGCTTACTTTTCTGCTTTGTTTTATCCCTCTGCCTGCCATGAACTGTTTTTCCTCTCTGATGCCTGTCTGCCATGGCAGCCTGACCTAGATCCAGCTGATGATGGACTGAAACTTCTACAAACTGTAAAATAAATAAACCTTTCCTGCCTTAGCTTGTGGATATCAGATAGCTTGTCTCAGCAAGGAGAGAAAAGTAATTAAGACAGATTCAATTGAAAATGAAAAAAATATAATTTATGTCTAGGGTGTTGGAGATTTATAGATAAAATGTTGAAGCAATAAATCATCAAAGTCATGCTTACTATTAGCTGGTCAACCAGCTCTGTCAAATAATTAGCCCATCCTGAAATGTATTGCATATCTTCAATATGCAGTGCATTTGACCTGAGGCATATGAGTGTAATTTTTATTGTCAGTCAATGAGATCACCTACCTCATTGCTTCAGGTGAGAATGCTGGTTTGGGAGTGTTTTTAACTCCTCAAAAATCCATTGACTAATCTTGCCCACGTTCACCTTTCAAACTTTTCCCAGGATCACTCATTGTGCATTGAGTATGAGAAGTAGATCAAAGGTTAACGATACTTAATTGGACTTCATTAAGTGATAATATAAGATCTTGAGCTCCTCATTATGCCCCAGTATTAGACAGCAATGCCATAACATTAAGAAATAATGAAGTAGAAGCCAGGTATTATCATGCATTGGAATACTCCAGCAACTTATTATGTTTCAGATATATTGTTTCTAATGTGCTATAAAGTGAGGTGCATGTTAATAGCTTGGACCCTTTCTAATTTTGAGAAGAACTCTGTTTTTATATAGTAAAGACTTTCTGATTCTAACTATCATGATTTAGGAGACTACTAGATGTTATTTATCTGTATTATTATATACTGGCTCCCCTCAATAACCAAAGACAAGGTTATTTGATTGTTCCCCAATTTTCACAGTCCACTTGAAACACAGCTTTCTGTTCATGCATCCCTTTTGAATGTAGGGATTGTTTATTCCATCATTTCTTATGTGGCAATTTCCAGTCCACTTTGATAAAAGTGGTAGGGGATGAAGGCAGCACATTCTCTACTAAGCACATTTTATTTAGATTGGAATTTGTTCTATGGTTTTCATTTTGTTCTGAGAATGGGAATCCATGCACACAAAACTGTAATGGTAGTTACCGTATCAGGGAAAATGAATGCACAAGTGTATCGTATAATGCCATGTGCTTCAGAGATAACCACAATGAGGGATAATGAGCTAACCTTGGTTTTCTGCAATCAAAGCTAATATACTCAAAAAGATACTGCCCTTCATCACAATTTAACATAATTACTTCTAATCTGGAACCCGAACCACAAACTGCACCCTCCTATCCAAACACTAACATTAAGCTGCTTTTCTCTAGGATGGTGATATGACATTTATGTTCATGTCCCTGAGAGAGGAATTGTATATCAGAAAAGGCATTCTATGCTGTTTGCCCTAAAAATTTCTGTGAGTAAAGAATTAAATGATTGAGTCAACAAAACATTTATCGTAATTCAGATGATGACAGAGGATGGATATGGTGATGCAATGACTTACATCCAGAAGTCACATGACAGCAATCTCACATGAAAGGAAACGTCAGGTTTAGTGAACCTTGCAGGGCTGTGGGCTTACAGTCCATATTTTGGCAGTACCTTAGTGGACAACTTCTGTGTGTGGAATGCTACTATTAACCCTATTTGATTTACACTGATAAATATTTAACTCCACTACATGACAGCAACTGTGCCCTGACAATTGTGCAAAAGTCTCTATTCGCATGAACTTGGCTCCTGAGCAAGTGCTCCGAAAGCATGGAGCTACAGGGATGAGTTCTTACTGGAGGCAGCAAGAGAGGCGTTCTTGAAATGACAATTGGATGTTCCCTTGAACAATGATTGTGAGCCAGGTAAGGCAGGTCCAGAGGACATTTACAAGTAGAGCAAATCTCATTTGTTGGACCACAGTTCATAACACAGAGTGTATTTGAAACACAGAAAGAAATCCATAATGGCTTGAAAAGAGTCCAATTTGATGGCATCGGAAGAGACTAGACATGCTGGAAACTAGAGAATGTTGTAATTCTGTGTTTTCTAGCGTTGGGTATTTTCATAACACTTTTCATGGTTTGTGACCCTGGTTGTTATTTGTAATATTATTTATATGTTGCCTTAAATCTATTCACTTCTTTTCTTAAATGAATTTATCTTAAACAAAAACTGTTTACATATATTTAATACCAGCATCATCTAATATAATAGGTCGCTTTTAAAAACAAACTATCTTGAAACAAAAAACTCACCCAAACACTAGTTCAGACTTGTTACCCTTAGAAAATACTAAGCAAGAAGCCTGCTTTTTGTTAGAAATGGAGAATAGTCGGGTGTGTAACTTATACCTGTAATCCCAGAACTCAGGGAAGTGAAGGCAGGAGGAATGCAGTTCCTGGCCTGCCTGGGCGACTTAGTGAATTAGTGACACTCTTCCAAAAAAACTGAAAAGGGCAAGGGATGCAGCTCATTGTGAAGGCCCTGTTTTTGATCCTCAGTACCCATTCCACACACACACACACATACACACACAGGAGGAAAGTACCTGTCAGTGAGGCAGTCAACACACCAACATGGACCCTTCTCCTTGGAAATAAAACTGAGAAGTCAAACGACTTTCTCATCATGCAATTTTTATGTTCAGTGCCTTTACCACTCCTTTGGGATACTGTCTGATATCATCTTGAGGATTTCCCAATATACATTTCCATTATTTGGTAATAATTATAAATCATAAGGATTTAAATTTTTTCATGGGGCAATTAGAAACTGTTGCAGGATTTTTAAAAATTCTGTGGTGTACTTCATTCTTGCCTGGAAATACTCAGAGCAGCCAGAAGCCAAGGCTATAAGTTGAATATGTCTTTCAATTTTCATGCTGTTTCAAACATTCAAGTGATTTGTTCTCCAATGTTGAGTTCTAACCCCTTGCACTAAAATAACAATGGAATCTTGGGTAAAAGCTTATGTTTTACTAAGATTCTAAAGCTGACATTAAGATTCTAAAGCTTTTTCTTTTTTTATTTCATCTTTGTGTATCTCACCTCTTGCATACTAGCAGGCCCATAGTAGATACAAAATACAGATGTTAATAAATGTACCAATTCATCACAACTATAATAATTTTAGTGCTGTCTATCATGGATTTTTAGTTTTGAAAATCATGGATTTAATAAATGTAAATCCCTCTCATATTGAGGGAAAATATGCTTTAAAATTCTCAATAGATTGGTCTTTATCTAAAAGTTGCTTCTAAAAAGTCTTTGGAGGCATCAGTTACTACAATAGCAAGACTTCAGTTTCTTATTACTTGGCTTAACCAAAGCAACTCAGCTTCTGTCTGTTTCATGACTTGGATTCTGGGTCAACTTTATTTCTATGACTAAAAAGAATATTTGTCTCATCCTTATTTGAAGCTAGGAATCATTGATTCTTCATAACTTTCTCCTTTATTCAGGAACTTAACTTGCTTGGGCTATTTCCTTCCTTCCTTTTTCCCTCTGATTCATTCATTCAACATTAATGTGTCTTTGGCTCCTGCTTAAATACTCAAAGTGCTTAATTGCTTCCAGCTTCTGAAGAAACTCAAGGTTTTGGCAAAGGCATGTTGATTTTTCCCTTCTCTAAGTTAACACCATCAAAACACACTCACCACGAACCTAGCTCACAAACACTCCTGAAAATCATGTCCTTTTCTTTATAGAGAATTAGCACACTATTAAAAATGTGAAAATTGTGAAACAATGAGTCAAACCAGTTTTGTTTTCCTAGATACTCATCCCGTGTTTAAGTCTTCACTTTTTGTTACTATCAAACCTTCGTGAAAATTGCAATCCTACTTTGGCAATCCTAAACTCTCCACTGAATTCATTTTACCTGTTATTATTTGGTGTGGATATAAAATAAAACATGAAGGTGACCTTTTTGTCTACTCCCCACATAATTTTCTGTTTCTAAGCAGCCTTTCAAAGGGGTCTTTTAAAAATTTCTGTTTATGAAAGTACAGTACACAAAGAAAGCCTGCACAACCATAAATGTATGACTTAATGAATTACCAAAACTTAACACAAATAGATAAAAAATAAAATAATATCCAGGAATCAGAAGGGTTTTATTGAATCTTCTCTTTAATGAATCCCAATCCTTGGCTAAAGATATGATTTTTAGTCTTACATATTAGCTTTGTATACTTTTAAACTTTATTTGATACTCTGTTAAACTGTAGTTTTATTTGTTCAGTAATATGTTTGTAAAATTGATTATGTTGTGTGATGTAGTTCATCAATGCATGAAATGATTGCACAACAGTTTTTAGAAATCCTCTATAACATTGCTTTTCAATTTGAGCTATTACAAATAACAATGTCACGAACTTTTATGCTTGGGAAGCACTTACCATCTATTCATTCTCAGTGGAATTTGAAGTCCTTATGTGCAAAGCATTGCTTAGCTTTAGTAGAAAATGTCATGCAGTTTTGCAACATGCTCTGCAAGTTTATGCAAGGACCAGAAGGAATGTACAAAAATTCTTTAGCTTCATATTCTTACCAGCATTTGGTTATGTCAGTCTGTTTAATTTTCATCATCGGCCTGATTGTTGTGGTGGTAATGTGACTTTAATTTGCATTTTATTAATTACTAATGAATTTGAGCACTTGTTTGTATAATTATTGGCCCATTGGCATATTCTGTTGTGGTTTCCACTTCAATATCTTGCCCATTTTTCTACTGAATTGTCTTACTTGGTCTTATTGATTTCTACAAATTCTTTTATACCTTGACTAAAAGACCATTGTTTGAGTTGAATTATTTTATTCTACAGATTTCCTTTTCATTTTCTTATGGGTGTTTGCCTGCCTGCTTTTAAAAGAAAGAGAAGATTTTTACCTTAATATAGTCAAACTTCTTGGTGCATTGTGCATACTCTTTAGGAAACTCTGAATTCCAAACTGCCTGCTTTTCTTGGGTAACAGTAGGAGTAAGTTTGCCAGGTTGATACCCCATATCAGTTGTTATGCCTAATAATTTTAAACTGTTAATGGTTTAATAAAAAATTTAAAAAGTGAATTATTTTCCTTTTTCACCTATTCTGTGTCTGAAAGTATACTTTTCTTGTACACCATTTGAACCTAACCCCTCATATATATTTAAAAACTATTATATAATTTTTAAAAAGTACATATAACCAACTAAAGCTAGTATTATATCTCTTATACCTATGATTACTTCTGGAAGCAATCCTAACTCTTGCAAAAAAAAAGTTCACGTTTCCATTAGGAATGAAGTGACAGTCCTGGTATGGTGGTGCCTGCTAAGAGGCTGAGTTTGAGCCCAGCTAGGCAACTTAAAAATTTAGTTAGAATTTCTCCAAGAATAAAAAAAAATATTGAAAAGGACTGAGGATGTAGCTCAGTACAGAAGGCCCTGTGTTCAATATCAAATTTGGCAAAAATTAAGAATTAAAAAGAATTGCATATCTCAAATAGAAAGGTTGACATTTTTTGAAAAGAAATCTTTTGCTCTTAGGACGAAGCATGGTAGGACAATGTAATTTTTTTTTTTTTGCCAACCAATGTGTTACATAATGTTTCTTTTGATTGATTCTTGTTGTTTCGACATTGGTTGAGCATATTCTGTGGTCTGCTATTTCTGTTTGTTTGACACGGGTCTGGGTAGTACCCGGGGACAGGTCCAGGCTCTGGTCATCAGCTCTAGACAGTAAAAGTTTGAAACTATAAGTGATTCTGTTATCTTTATTTACACCAAATACAGTCCTGAGAGAGTGAGCTAAGATGCTGGAATATAAAATCACATAATGGAAGTTCTGTGAACTTAGGAACCATATCCTGTTCATCATCACAATCAAAATGGCCAGGTGACTGGCATATTCACAATAAAAAAAAAAGAACAAAGCACGGGACAGTCACTAGCACCCTCTATCCCATCCTTGGCTCTTATAATTCAGTAGACTCACACATATGTCACCATTTCCTTGCACATCAAACCTAGTCCACCAGAGCAACTTTTGCTTTCAATGTTGTTTCAGTCTGTTCTTTA
Source organism: Dolichotis patagonum (assembly GCA_004027295.1). NCBI lineage: Eukaryota > Metazoa > Chordata > Mammalia > Rodentia > Caviidae > Dolichotis > Dolichotis patagonum. The sequence continues at coordinate 83,301 of PVJX010001842.1, forward strand.
GTAGTATCCAACCTTGTCCCTCTTCTGATTATCTCCAATTCATATGCTCCTATTTAAATGTAAACTCTGATTGGCTCACCAGTTTGCACATCTTAAATATGACTGCCTACTCACTGCTCTGCCTCCCTGACTTCCTGGCCTCGATAAGAATCTTCCACTTCCAGCATTGGCCCTTTAGAAGGTCACCATGAGAGCTAACAATCTATGCTCTTTCAAAGAAAGGGGAGCAAAATAAGAAATACGGTGGATATGGTCTTGATTCAGATAAAAATTACCTGAGTCAAAATTTGTCTATTTAATTACTAGATAATCTTTGTTCAAATTAATGAATTTCTCTCAACCTCAGTTTCTCCATCTCTAAAATGAGCATAGTAATTATACTTGCCTCATAGGATACTTTGAATATTAAATGAGATAATATAGGATAAAGGCCTGGCATTATGCCTGGCACAGAAGGAGCTGCCATTAATATTGTTGCTGTCACTGCTATAATCCTTATTGTCTCCATGGGCATTATTAATCATTGGTGGACAGGAATTTCTCCTGTCCTTTTGAGTGAACTTTGAAGACCCAGATAGAGAGAAGAAGTATGTTTGGTAAGGATGAATTAGGACAGGAAGATGGCAAACTTCATAGATATTTATATGGAGCTACTGTGGATGAATGAATTGTATTTCTCTACTTGTGGGAGATTCTGTCAAAAGAACTGCTATTAGTCATGTGAAATCAGCCTGCTCCTTACTTTCAGTGGTGTCAGAAAGAGATACTAATGAATTCTAACATTTTGTCATTCTTTTTCCCTTCAAGATTCACTGTCAGTCGCCAAAAGCTTCTTTTACATCTACATTATGTTGCAGTGAAAGAAATGATTAATTAGATCAGAACTTATCTTCCATTCACTGCAGAATACCTGGTGGCTTCTCTGATGCAGGGAGGCTGAAACATTCCTGAGTATCTTTTCAGGTGATAGGAACATGTCACCAGGACAATGTTTCCAAGTCTTTCCTGAAAATAGTTCCACTTGTCTACTTGGATATGATTTCCTTGAGACGTTCTCTGTAAGGTTACTGTGGTGAAGTGGGAATATTACCCTAAGCGTCTTGTAAGGGTCCAAAGGTATGATAGCTTTCCTACCCACTATAAGAGTCATAACTGACACTTCCTTGGTTATAAAAAAAAAAAAGATGTACAGGACAAAAGTATAGTAGGTTTTACATGACACAGGAACCTGCAGAAATGAAAACCTAAGGACCCAAAAAGAAAAATCCATTATACTCAGGTTTCATGAAGCAAGGCAAGCCAGGAAGAAATGTGATTCGTTAGAAAGCGTCTGATCAAATGCCAGCAGTATGAGGTGAGGAAACCCAGAAGGACCTGTCTGTCCAGATTATTTATTTGTTTATTTATTTTTGATTCTCAGTGTGGCTTTTCTTCCTGCCAGATATGAGGCAGGACCCTTTCTGGAGAGGGGGACGTACAACCTACTATCAGTTTCATTAGATCAGAGTTTTTTGTTGTTGTTTTGGTTTTAAATTAAAAAAAAACAAATTCAAGTTGGCTTCACATAGCTTTATTCTATGACTCAAGATGAAACATTAAAGTCTATCTGGGGCATGTTCATTCCATGACAAAGGACAGATGCTTAAAATAACTGATGGAATCTCATAGCAATTCTTGAAATCATGGCTTAGAACTGCAGCACTATCATTTCTGTCCAATGGTAAAAGCAAGTAAAATTGTCTAGCCCGAATCAGTAGCATAGAGATGCATACTCTGCCTCCAGAAAAGACACTCACTACCAAGTCCTATAACAAAGGGCAAAAGTGCAGCGAAAAAGGGAGCTGTTGGAACAATCCAATCTGCCTTGGTGGCCAATATGCCATTAAATAGGTTCCATTGCTGTCTCCACTTGCATTTTTCCAGCATGTAACATTGTAATTGTGTAGTGATCATAAATATGTTAAAAAGGGTTAAAGCAATCAGCTTTCTTTATAGATATTCTAATGGCAAGTCTGATGATAATTGGTTACACAGCAAATGTTGTGCTATCCATTATTACAGATATATTGTGGTATTTTGGGCAAGAGAGAGCAGGAGATTGCACATGATAATCATGTAGGAATGAATGCAGTTTCAGACTGTAGACTCCAGGATCGCAGTAGAGTAACTTCACTGTTGTAAGCCCCTCAGTTGGTGGTGCTTGGCTATAGAAGCCCCGGGAAACTAACATCTTAGTTACGCAACTTGGGCAAAGCTCTTCAAGGCGTGAAATCTGTTTCCTCACCTTTAAAATGTCAATGACATGAGTAGCTGTCTCTTAGCCTCCATGTGAGATGTTCTGTGTAATGTGCATAGCATAGAGCCTGGCATATGGAAAATTCTGGTTACAAGTTCAGTTGTGTTGTCATGATTATTAACTGTGGTGTACAACAAGACAGTTGCAGTTTTGAATTCCATTCAGCCCTATATCAGAGTCATTTATTCCACTTCAAGATGAAGTACTTTAAAAACTTGCAGCAAAACTATCATTGGCCTTCTTTCCTTTAACAAGCATTGATTATTCCATTGGCCCATAACCCTGGACCATATCTTGCTGTAAGGATGATGCACCTCCCCAGCTCAAAGGAGACAAAAACACATGGTCTGGTCCTCCCTAATCTTCCCATGTCCTTGCCAGGTCCAATCCATTCCTTCTTTCCATTCCACGTGCTTTCATTTTCACACCAACACTGCCCCTGTTCCTGTGTACATACCTCTCTTTGTCTCACACATTGTCCTTCATGACAGCAAAATCTCAATAAAATCTTGTATTTACCTTTACCCTAGTCTTAGTATATTCTTTTCCCACCCATGCGGTCTCTGTAACACCATCTCACATGGCATTACACCTTAAAATTTGTCTTCTCACAGACTTTTCTGTAATTGTTAGTTTTTAATTATAGCCATTCTGTCTCCTGTTATCCTGCTTAAAGTATATGTGTTTCTCATTTGCCAATCCATGCTTGAGTCCTCATGTGCTTCTTAAATATTCTCTTAATATCAGTGGAGAAAGAATGTATGTATGACTGTAGCCTTAAATAACCCACAGCATTTGGAAATATTCTTTCAAGCCTAATTATGGGTTACTCAAAAAAAAATATATATATATATATGTTTAAATGTAAAAATAGGTGTTCTAAGTCACTAGTTAAATCACTTGACTTTCTTCCCAGTCCTCAAGGAGCAAGTCCATGTCCTGGGAAGACGTACTGTAAGATTGCTTATGCCTTTACACTACCTCTCCTCCCAGGGGACTGCTACAAACTTCTGCAGCTGTCAGCATCCTAGTTTAATAGTTGGAAGTTCAGGAATTTATTGTTTACAGATATTGTGACCATGTCTTAACTGGAAACCTAGATTATGATCATTCTGTTTCTTAATACTAATACCACTTGACTTATGGTTCTCAACCATGGGTGGTTGTCTGTCAGGTGGACATTTAGTAATACTTGAAGATGTTTTCACTTGTGACAAATTGGGGCACTACTAGCATCTAGAAAGTAGCTAGATCAGGCCCCATGGATGCTGTTTCATGTCTTATAATGCACTGGACAGCCGTCTCACAGCATAAAATTATCCAGCCCAAGATGGCAATAATGGTGAGTTTGAATTACCCTGCTTTTAGCCATGCCTGGTATAACCAAGCTGTGTTTGTTTCAGACCACAGAAATTCTTATTTTTCATTACAGTTGTTAATACATGTTTGATTTTTCTTTTTCCTCTGTCTTTTGAGACAGATTTATATTATATGTGTCTCTATATTTCCCTTGGCTCCTGCCATCCATCCTGGAAAGTAACAGGTGTTTGATAAATGGTTTTGGATGAAATCCACTGATATGAAAGTGTGGACCTATGTCAGTCATCATTCACAAATCTAAAAATATCTTCTCTCCTCTTCTGATCTCGATAGTATCAGAAATGCATAGAGTTTCAGAGAAAGTGGGGTTTTTAGAAGATGAATCAGAGGTCACAGAGCTAAGGTTTTGGGGGAAATGACCCTCATCCAAGGGCAGAATGCAGTAAGTGAAGCTGATGAAGGATCAAGGACTCAATTCTGGCCTCTCCCCTGTGAATGAACACCTCCTATTGCGCCCTGACCTGCCTCTGTTCACATAACTTGTACTTTCCCCTATGCTTTCAAAAGTGGTAACAATATTCTTCTAGAAATGAGCAGCTTATATTTAGTTCATTGTTCGGCACCACAGCCCTCCTGGAAGCATTCCGTAATTGTCTCCATCTCCAAGAGTTTCTCTCTCAGATGCTGAATTGTCCAGGTATACTCCACGCTGCAATGAAGTTCCTGTGGGGTTGTACTAAAAGATTTTTTTTATGTCTGCCTTCCCTTCTGCACAGTGAACTCCTTCAGGGATTGTGTCTAATGTTTCCCAATGCCTGCTACATGTGGGTATTCTGTGAAGGTTTGAATGGATGAGTGAATCCAGCAGTCAACAAATCTATAAATAAGTCAATTTGGATAATACGTTAGTGGATATCTAAGTTTGTTTTTGTCTCATCTGTTGTTTAACGTGCTTTTTTATGCCATATTGGAGAATGAACCCAGGTCCTTTCCATGAAGCTATACTCCTGGCCATTTTTAAATTTTTTAGATAGAGTCTTGCTAAGTACCCCAGACTGTGCTTGAACTTGTGACCCCCTGTCTCAGCCTCCCAGAGTTCTAGACTTACAGGCCCAGCATTCGTTTAGATAAGGAAATGCAACTCAAATTATAATAACAAAAACTATGAGGGCAGGTTAGTGTAGTTGCACATAGAGAGGAAAATAATGTCACCATTTTGTCTCTTACTCCTTTTACCACTTGTTTTTTTCCTGGAATTTGCGATTGGAACCAGAGATTCTAATCTCTGTTGTCATTGTTTTCTGTCTCTGTGCTCTCACAAACTGACTTTTACAACATGCTAGACACAATGGCCACCATCATTCACTACTCAATGGTCCCTCCCTCAATTCTTTAGAGAAGTCCAGGGAAAAACTTAATTGGGTCAGTATGAATCACTTATTAACAACTGATTTCACCAAGTTAGTTGGATCATTTGATCAAAACCAAACACAGGAACAAGCTTCCAACTGGGGCAAGTGGAGGTAGCTTATAGAATGTGCAGAATGGATTTCAGAGGAGACAGCGTTGTTTCGCTCCTAGGAGAATGTGCAGAAAGAAGTCCAGAACAGAAAAGCATATGGGATGTTCAGTATATCAGATAATTTGTCATAGCCTCAAAAGGTGTCACTTTCCTCTACAAGGCTAGAAATTGTGCTTTATACCTCAGCAGCAATTGATGAATATATATAGTCACCAAGAGAAGGAAAAGTACAATAATTTACCATTTTGGAGATCATCTGTACACCAGTTTATTTAGAATGATTTGCCAGCACAGTACATGAAAAATTTCCTGGTTTGCAAATGGAACACTTACATTCTGCTGAAATATTTGTTCTCTGAGTATACTTTATTTCTTTTCTTAATAAAATTGTGAAATTTAAAAGAAATAAATGGGTCTGGTATGCAGTGTACGCCTTCATTGGATCACATGTATCTTTGGGAATTATCAAATTTTTACCTGGCAGGTTTTACAACAGTTTGTTCAGGGCAAACTCCTCTGAGTGTAGAGAATTGCAGCGAGTATTCCACCAGGCATCGGTCAAAACTCAGGACCATGGCATCTTCTTTCTCCATATCAGTAGTAACCTCTAATTATAAGGAAGGAAATGTCAGTGCTTCTTTGCGTTTTTGTTGCTGGCAGGTGGTTGTATTAAATCTAACCTTGGTTGACAGGGACTACTCAAAATTACCTCCTACAGAAATATACAAGTAGACAAGACATAAATATATCTTTGTCAAAACAAGAAGGAGTCTGCATCAAAACGTATCAAATGTTGTACCTTCAGGATCTGATGATACATTTGCTTCTAGATTCACTGACAAAACTAAAAATCGTTTGGAAAAATGAGATCTGTAAGTTATGTAGAGTCATTTTTCATTCTGGATTTAATTATTCCTGAATACAGATTGGTTCAATGTTTCTGACACTGAAATTAGATGTAGTTAATGTAACTCTGGCCCTGCTAGAATATAAGCTCTTTAGGATAGAAAGATTGTTATTTGTTATATTCATTACTGCCCTCTTAGACTTAGCATGTAAAAATTATTCAATCGATACTCATTCAATGAATTTTATGATTTATGAAAATGTTATATAGTCTTTACTAATGCTTGTTTTCAAGTTTTGATTTGCCCAGAGTGTATCATAGTTGAAAAAATGGAATATGTAGGTTTTCAGACTGGCTTCCTTCATTTAGTAATGTGCAGTAAGTTTCTTTCATGTCTTTTCATGGCTTTGCAGCTTATTTATTTTTATTACTCAATGATAATCAGTGTATTTATCCACTTACCAAAAGGATATCTTAATTGCTTCTAAATTTTGTAATTATTTCTTAAGTTGCTAGAAACATCTGTGTGGAGGGTTTTGTGTAGATGTAGTTTTAATCTCCCGTGGGTAAACACCCAAGAGTGCAATTGTGGATCTTATGGTAAGAATATGTTTAATTTTGCAGGAAACCCCAAAAGTGTTTTCCACACTGGCTGTACTATTTTTCATTCCCATAAGCAATGACTAAGAACACTGTTTCTCCACATTCTTGCCAACATTGGAGTTGGTAGTGCTCCTGATTTGGGCCATTCTAATATGTGTGTAGTAATATTTCATTGCAGTTCTAATTTGCATTTCCTTGATGAGATATTATGTAGAGCATGTTATCATAGGATTATTTCCTTACTACTTATCTTCTTGTGTGAGATGTCTGGCAAGATCTTTGCCTATTTTGAAATCAGGTTATTCTCTTGTTGAATTTTAATTTTTCATGTATTGGAAAAAAGTCGTTTATTAAATACATCCCTTACGAATATGTTCCCTTATTCTGTGGCTTTTCATTCTTTTGACAAGATCTTTTGCAGAGCAGAAATCTTTAATTTTAATAAAATTCAGTTTAGTATTTTTTTCATAGATCATGCCTTTGTTGTTATTATCCAAAAAGTCATTGCCAAACCCAATGTCATCTGGATTTTTCCCTGTGTTACCTTGTAGGAGTTTTATAGTTCAGTATTTTACATTTTTTGACCCATTTTGAGTTCTTTTATTATGGGTATAAGGTATGCATCTAAGGTATATTTTTAAACAAATGACAGTACAGTTAATTCTGCATCATGTATTGAAGACTATCTATTCTCTGTTGCATTATGTTTGTCTGTGGGTAAAATCCACTTGTCTATATCTATGGGTCTATTTTACAAATTCTTTACTCTGTTCCACTGAGTCTGTTCATCCTTTCACCAAAACCTTGCTGTCTTTGTTGCTACAGTATAATTTTATAGTAAATCTTGACAGCAGATAGTGTTAAATTTTCAACTTTTTCTCCTTCACTATTGTGCTGGCTTCTGTGTTTCTTTTGCTTCTCTGTATACCCTTTGGAATTAACCTATCATTTCCTACATAATAACTGACTGGAATTTCAATAGTGGTAGTACTGAATTTCTACATCAAATTAAGATGAATTGGTATCTTCACAAAATTGAATTTCCCTATCCATGAATATGGAATTTCTCTCCATTTATTTAGGGATCTGATTTCTTTTGGCAGAATTCTCTAATTATCTTTACACAGGTGTTGTGTTGATTATGTTAGATTTATACCAAAGTATTTCATTTTGAGGGTGCTAATGTAAATGGTATTCTGATTTTAACTTAAAATTGTACCTTTTCATTGCTGTTGTATGTGCAAGTGATTGACTTTTACATATTTACTAGGCATCTTGAAAACTTGCTACAATCACTTATCCTAGGTTGGGTTTTTGTTTTGTTTTGTTTTTGTTCAATTATTTTAGATTTCTTCCATAGACGATCATGTCAGACTCCTTCCTTCCTAAGCAGTACATCTTTTCTTGGCTTGGCTTGGCTTATCCCTTTACCTAGTATGACTTAGGCAATGATGAAAAGCAGTGATGAGTGGGGATAGCCTTGTGTTGGCCCTGTAGGACACCTTTACTTTGGTAGCAGTAAGTATAATGTTAACTATAGATGTTCTACAGATATTCTTTATCAAGTAGAAGATATTCTTAGTTCACTGAAAAGTTTTATCATGACTGGGTGGATTTTGTTAAATGCTTTTTCTGCATCTTCTGTATGATCATGTGATTTTTCTTCTTTAGCTCAATGATATGATGTATTACTTTGCTTTCAAATATTGAACCATCCTTGCATTCATAGAGTCCTTCTGTCATCCATTCTCATTCTCTCTCTCGCTCTCTCTCCTCACACTTTCTCTCTTCAGTTAGCCAGTTAGAGGTTTATTGATTTTTTTTTCCTGAGTCAGCTTTTGGTTACCTTAGTTTTTCTCTATTGATTTCTAATTTTCAATTATTATTATTAATTCCTGTTTTAATTTGTAGTTTTTATTTCTTCTACATCCTTCGAATTTAACTTACTCTTTTTACTCATTTCCTAAGGCAGAGGCTTGGATGCTTGATTTTGAAACTTTCTTCTTTGATAATACGTGCATTTAGTGGCATACATATATTCTTATCACTACCTTTGTGTTGTCCCATGCACATATTAATAAGGTGTGTTTTCACTTCATTTATTTCTTTTAGTTCAGAATAGTTTTAATTGTTTGTCTTTACAATTAAATAATTTTAGATTTCTTCTGTGATCTATTCATTATTTAAAACAAGGTTGTTAGCAGGTATAATATCATGTGTCTGTAATACCAGAACTCTGGCAGGCTGAAACAGGAGGATTGCAAGTTCAAACCAAACCTGGACACTGTAAAACCTTAGAACTTTCTCAAAATACAAGAAAATTAAATTAAGAAGGCTCAGTGCAAATAAATAGGTAAATAAACAAATAGTTAAATATCCATGTATTTGGGAATTTTCCAGTTTCCTTTGTTATTGATGTCTAGCTTAATTCCAGTTTTGTCTGACAGCCAACATTTAATGACTTCTGCTCTTTTAAATTTATTAAGGTGTATGTAATGGCCCAATATGTGATACAGCGTGGTGACTCTTCCATGTGAGCTTGAGAAACCTATGTACTCTGCTGTTATTGGATAAAGTAGTCTACGGGTATCAACTTTATCCAGTTCTCTGATGATGCTGAATTTAACTATACTTAATGACTTTCTACCTGTTTAGTCTTTTTTTCTGATAAAGTAGTGTAGAAGTGTTAAACTGTATTGGTGAATTCATCTTTTGTTCTTTGCACTTACCAGCTGTTACGTATGTATTTTAAAGCTTTGTTGGTAGTCATATACATGATAAAAGTTGTTGCCTTACTAGGTAATTGATTCCTTTATCAGTACAGAATGTCACTTTCTATCCATGATAATTTTGTTTGCTTTAATATCCAGTTTTTGTAGTATTACTATGGTTACTTCTGCTTGCTTTGTGTTATTGTTGGCAAGTTACATATTTCTCCATATACTTTTCACTTAAGTTTTAAAACATTTAATTAACAATAATAATTGTGCATATCAATGTGATGTAGTATTGTAATGGTTGGTACATCAAGTCAATTTGAGAAGTTTAGAAATTTAGCTAAGTGACTCAGCAGGGGGCCAGTGGCCTCATTTTGTAAAAATACTCATCTTGTGCAAAAAGAGGGCACAGAGATGGTGTGAATGCTATATTCACCCTAGAGGAAGGTAGTCTGCTTGCAATATAAATGAGGAAAAGAGGCTTGTTCTCCTCTCCTTTTTGCTCTTGTCGCTTTTGCTGTAACTGTTGCTCTTCTACCATACCACTCTGCAGTGGCGTCAGCTGATTATGGACTGAAACCTCTACAAACTGTGAGCTAAATAAGCCTTTTATTTCTTAATTTTGGGTGTTGGGTATTTTGTCTCAGCAATGTGAGAAAAGTAACTAAAACAAGTGTTATATTTCAATAGATGTATACAAAGTTTAATGATTAGATCATGGTAATTAGCATATCCATTGCCTCAAACACTTATAATTTATTTGTGATAGAAGTATTCAAACTTTTCCCTAGTAGCTGTTTTGAAATGCACAATTTTTGTTTCCAGCCATAATCATCCCTAGTGTACTACAGAACATCAAAAGTTATTCTTCCTATCCAACTGCACCCTTATATCTGTTAAACATCCTCTCTCCAGCCCACTATCCTTTTATTTTTCATCTGTGTATGTTTCTATGTATTCAGTAGGTTCCTTGTTGACAACATATAGTTGGGTATGGTTTTTTATTCATGCTGGCAGTCTCTGTCTTTTACTTGAAACATTTAGACCATTGTTCAAAATGACTATTGATTTCATTAGACTAATATTGATTACATCTGTCACTTTATTTCTATTGTTTGGTGATGGTCTTTGTTCCTGCTTTCATCTTTTACTGTTTTTCTGTCTTTGCTTTAATTGAGCATTTTAAAATTCCATATTCTCTCCTTTCCTAGCATGACTGTTACACTTCTTTTAAATTTCTTTATAGTGTTTGCCCTGGAGTTTGCAATATATATTGCAATTTAAAAAGTTCAATTTCAAGTAACATTTAAAAGCATTATGTAGTGCTTTAAGAGTAGTGAGTACCCTGTGAGAAAAGACTCCCAATTCTAGCCTCTCCTTTGTATCATTTCTGTAATTCATTTTATGCATATAGAAGTACTACATGGTTTATACATGATATGTACATAAGCACACATAATTGAAAACATTGTCAATACTTTATTTGGAACAAATTGTTGTATGTTATCTCAATAAAGAGTAATAAATAAATTTTAATTTAGCCTTCACTTATTTTTTCTTCAGTTCTCTTCCTTTTATGACTTCATAAAATTTCTAATCTGTGTTACATTTTTTCTCTTTAACAAACATCTTTAATGTTTTGTGTGAGACAGATCCAAAGTCTCGGAATTTTTGTTTGAGAAAAGCTTTTATCTCTCTTTTGCTTTAAAAGGATAATTTCACAAGACACAGAAATCTCGATTAACTTTTTCAGCTAGAACTTTAAACACTTCACTCCTCTTTCTTCTTGTGTGGGTTTTGAGAAGTTGATATAGTTCTTATTTTTGATATAGTGCTTATTTTTGCTCCTCCACAGGCTAGTTAGTTGTAGTTTGTTTGTTTTTCTTAGATTATTTCAGGGTTTTATATTTGATTTTCTGTAGTTTAAAATGATATGTTTATTTGTTAGGATGCTTCCTACACACATACATACACACACACACAGGCACATGTACATGTATATGTACATACACATTAACATGCTTTTTTGTTCTCTAAGCTTCCTGGACCTCAAGTTTTACATCAGACATTAATCCGAAGTAACTTCAGAGTCACTATCTCAAACATTCCTTTTGCTGCTTTCTCTGTTTCTTTTCTGTGTATTTCCGTTATATGCATATTATTGCCATTGTAGATGGCTTACAGTTCTGAGATATTCTGTTCTTTTTTTTCTCAGTCCTGTTTTGCCTTGTTTCTCAGTTTTGAAAGATTCTATTGAATCTCCAGTCTGAGTTTCTATCCTCAGCTGCGGCCAGCCTACTAATGGGTCCATCAGAGATATTGCTCCTTTCTGTTACTGTTTTTGTTGTTGTTGCTTGTTTTCTATTTTTTTTTTAAGAGTAGGAAGAATTTATTGAGGGAAAGAAAGCTTCTGTGTAAGAAGAACAGAAAAGGGTATGGAAAGTGGTTTGCCCATTGATCCCACTTCTCAAGGGTGTTTTATTAAGCAAAGCCATCAGATGAGGCTGGCTCAAGATGGGACAAAACTAATCAACTAATAAGATTATAAATGCACTTGCTTAGGTAATATTGGCTAAATGAGGATCAAGTTGGGAAGAAAGGCATGTAGCAAGCTGTTACTTTGCTTTGTATCCGTAGCATTTTTGTTGTTGCTTTTGTATCTTAGAATTTCCATCTCTCCACTTGTATTTGCCGTTTCTTTCTTGTAATGGTACTGGAGATTGAACACACAGGGCCCCCACACTAAGATCCTACCAATGCTTTTTTAACTTTTATTTGGATACAGGATATCACTAAATCACTATGTTGCTCAGATTGGGCTTTTACTTGCAAATCTCCTGCCTCATCTTCTCAGAGTATTAGGTGCCTATCTAATTTTCCAGTTGTTTTTATCTATTAGAACCCTTGGCATATCAGTCATAGCTGTCCTAAGTTCTTTGCTTGATAATTCCAGCATCCCTGCCATGTCTGATTCTGGGTCTTAGTTTCTACAAACTGTGTTACTTGATTTTTAGTATGTTTTGTAATTTTTTTATTTATAGCTAGGCATGTATAAGGCAGAAGGAATTGCTGTATATGGATCTTTACTAATGCAGTGGTAAGATGTAGAGACAGAGAAAGCATTCTACAGTCCTATGATTACATTTTTGTGAGTGCATACTTCTGATTATGAACTTGTTTTAGTGTTTCAGCTTAGTTGATTTGAATGAGCTGGAATTAAGGATTTTCCTTCTATCAAATGGAAACCTAGCACTGGCTAGAACCGGGCATTTTACTGCTCCCAGGCAGTTAGGCTCCTATATGGTTTGTGTTTAAACGTCCCCACAAAGCCTCATGTAGTCATGGAGGCAACTGAATCTAGCATTTGTGATCGGTTTGTTGTCTAGAACTAAGATTGGCAGCGTGCGTACTGCACGCTCCCAAGGACAGGTAGCCAGCATACAATAAAAGGGAAAGGAGGAGGCATACTTTCCTTTTGCCCTTTTCACTCTTGCTGCTTGCAGCCACCATGATAGTTGCCCCTTAGCCACGCTACCCTGTCTTGGAACCAGCTGAAAACCTCCAAAACTGTAAGCTAAATAAACCTTTCTTTCCTTTATTTTGGGTATAAGGTATTTTGTCTCAGCAATGAGAGAAAAGTAACCACAACAGGCTCTAAGCCAGCAGGTTAGGCCTAGTTAATGAGTTTCTCCTGAAGGTGTTCTGGCATATTTCAGAATGATTTCTTTTCCCTTCTATCTGCTGGAAGCAATTAGAGGACTTTTCTCCAATATTCAGTGTGATACCTTGGGTGAAACTCACAAAAGTGAGTGGGGTCCCCCTACATCTGCTTCCCACTTGAGATTTTAATTCTCAAATTTGTCCACATGGAGTCTCCAGAAATTCATCATTTACAGTTAAAGTTTTCCTACCCTGGCTTTGGATTATGGGGAGGTTTCTACTCTGTAAGTGTGTGTGTGTGTTTCTATTTACTTTTACTTTTTCCAATTTTGAGCATGGCAGTTTTCTCTATGACCTTACTTCTCTTGTGAACCAGAAATTAGTTATTTATTTTTTTGTAAGTTTGAGATTTTACTTATTGTTTGGATAGAATGGTAACTTCCAAGCCTTTAATATGTAGAACTAAAAAGCAGATTTTTTTTTCTTTTTTCATCTCTGTTCTCCTTTGAGCTGGCTTACTGCTTAGACAAAAGCACTTCATCTGGTAACAAAGATGATCACAGGAAGGCCTAGGCTTACATTGGCCTTTCAAGGATACTGGAAGGATTAGCTCCATTTTCTATCTCCTCTTTCCATCTGAGTTTCCAAAAGTGATCCAGTTAGTCCTTTTTGATGACACCTTCAGTTCTGAACCAGTAATTGTGTCATAAGGAAAGAAGGGATAGGCTGATAGATTGGTGTGAATAACATGTCTTTACTAGATTCAGGAAGGGATAACCAGGATTTCCCCCACCATGGAACTCATCTGGATTAAAAAAAGTGTCATATTCCAAAAGGAAGAACAGATTAAAACCACAAATGTTCATGTATCCATTACATCTTCTCCCAGGTGCTTTCTGTACAAATTTCTAATTGGGTTTGTTGGAGGACTTTTCTAAAGTCCTTATGAGTAAACTGAAATTCTTAAGGCTGAAGTGATTTGCTCAAGGTTATCCAGCAAGTTAATAACTAATCTGTGAGATAACTAAGGGCTGCAGCTTTTTACTCCAAAATATGTTCTCATTATCAGTTGGCCTCCCAGATGCCCTATAAACCCACTTCCCCCCTTTTTCCCTTTCACTTCAAGCATAACTATTCCCATTTAGTAAATCATATCCTATTACAGAATTTAGAGTGGCTAGTTGCAGTTCCACATGCAGTGTAAAACTGACCTTGTGTGTAATGCATTGTAATTCCATAACCTGAGTAAGCCCAGGTAAATGAACCATGACTTAACACTGCAGCACAAGGATTATATGAAGGGAGATTTCTTTTAACTTATTCTGTAGGTTACAGATGATTTTTAGACATCACACTCTTTCTGGAAATGATTTAAACCCGTTCAATAAGAGGGTTTTGTGCTTTATGAGCTGAAACTCTTAGTCAATAAACTCAGTGGAAATTACTGGAAGGAGTCAAGCTCTGGCTGTGTTCATTTCACAGTCTGTCATAACAGTCTCTCTTATCCAGCTGGTTTACAATGAGCAATCCTAGAGTTGTCTTGAGATCTTGGAGAGGTAAAGTCACCGTGAAGGAATATGGGGAGTAAAAGAGGACATAGAGTTAGGTGTCCATCAGATGTCTGCGGTCCTAGGCAAGGTATCTTACTTCTGGGTCTGACTTCTGCACCCATAAAATGTGCATATTTGGATCTCAATAGAAGAATGATTCTATTAGTATTTTGTAGCTGTTACTACAGTGGCACAAAGAAAGAGTTACCATGGTTTTAGAATGAAAGAGATTGTCCTAGATTTTTTTTTCAAATTATTATGTTTATCATTTGCAATTGATGTGACTTTCCATAGGAACTGACTATAACTATAAATGATACCAAACTGTGCCACAAGAAACCAAAACAGCCATTCATCTAAGAAGAGATGAAGGAAAAAGAAAAATTAAGCAAAGAGTTGGTCCTCCTCACACAAAAAAGAAAACATATTATGTGGCAAAATATTAACTATTGTCATAGTTTTCTCTTCAGTTAGTAAAGGTTTCAGGAGACATAGGAAAGCATTCTGGGATGTAGTATATTGGAATTCATTATAGTAGAAGTAAAAATATAGTCACCCTGATATCATCACCCAGTAATTAATGACAACCAAAACTTTCTTTATCATTCCATTTGTCATACAGAGATTTGAATGAGTGTAGGTATTTTTGGTAGGCTTTACTTTTAAAACACAGATTTATACATGAATAGTCAACAGTCTTTGATGAATAGTAAAGAATTTTTGGTGGGTTTTAAACTATGTCTAACTTTATAAAAGTAGGAATGACATCCACTATGTGTCTTTAAAGACTATGATAAGGGCTGATTTGAATTTTTGTCTATGTGAATGTAAACAATATGACTCTTTGTCCAAAACAAGTATGTAAAATGACAATCAGTGGCAGACAAATAATAACCTGGTGACAACCTCAAAATGAGACAGATACTAGAATTGTATTTCCCTTCCTTAATATCTCTCATCTGTCATAAAATGTCAAATATGTGAAGATAGCAAGTTTTTTGTTTATGTAAAAAAACAGTAATTCCAGATGATATTATTCATAGTCCTCTCAATTATAAATAGAAAGATCAGCTTAAACAGACTTGAACAAAAAAAGGGATTTATTGCCACCTATATAAGAATTAAAAGAGTTGTGATATCCTGGCTTTGGGTTCGCTTAATCCACTTATTCTATGTTATCATGAATCAACATTTAATTCTAAGCTCTCCTGTCCTTTGGGTTGATGTTATCTGACAAGCCAGGGAACTACCAACAACTTCTGATTTATATTCTGTCACCTTGATTACTTACAATTCCATAAAACTCTTTTTCACATGCTTCCAATATTCTGGGATGGTACTCCATTGGACCACTCTGGGCTACACGGCTGTACTGTAACCAGTTACCAAATTGTATGATGAGTAGTTTTACAAAAGAGTATCTTTAGACCCAAATTACCTAAGCAAAAACAAAAATTTGAAGATTCTGCTCCTCTTGAAGAATATAGACTAATTTCTCAGTAATTATTCGCTTAAAGTAACTGTTTTCTGAAATTTGTCTACTTTTCAAAGCAGATTTTAAGATCAAGCTATCATGCTTTCCACTGTTTGACAAATTAAATGACATTAACATGTCATGGTGAATTAAAATTAACTATTCTTATAGACTGTCAGAAGCATATAAACCATTGCAATAGGCTATCACATAACCACTTGGATTGACTATCTTTCTTCCTTGGGTGAAGTGACTAAATTCACAATAATCAGAGATTTTGAGTATGTCATATTTATTTTTAGGGACTCATCCCAGAATTATAGATCTGTAGTTCTGGGAATGAGTCTCTGGAGTCTATTTAATCACACTTTCCAGGTGACTATTGATGTACACAAAGACTTAAGAACTGCCAACTGAGGATGAAGATACAGTTTGTTGTCAAAAATTCTGGCCATTATAATTTTTATTGTAATAGTACCACCAGCAGCAGCAGTAGTAATAGCAGTTGTAGTATATACTAACATTTACTAATCTTTTACTATATGTCAGGCTCTCTGCATTTAGCATTTGATAAACAACTCTAAAAGATAAGTACTTTCATTTCCATTTTACAGAAAAGAAAGACAGAAATAAAATGCTTGCTTAGTCAAACCTACCTGGCGGGTAAATAGTAACACTTCCTTTTATCATGCATCCTGTTCTATAATGTTGGCACTTAAGCACTATTTCCTGGTAGTAAAGGAGTAACAATGGACTAAGAGACTTCTAGAAATAGGAAGAACCTTCACTTGAATATAAACTTTATCCCTTTTTATCTTAGAAGTACAAAACAGGAGAAGATTGAGTTATATTTTAGAAAACAGTTTACAACATTTTTCTCTGCTAAGATACAATGTACCAGTTACTGCTGTGTGAAAGGCAAAGAAGTTTGGAAACTGTTTGTTTCTTTCATCTGTGATCTGTTCACCAAACAAACTTCATCATTTTATATGCAGCATGAGCAAAATTGACCAAACCTTTGTAGTCTGTTAGTTCACATTAAATGAATCAATAGTTTAAGTTTCTATTTCTTTTAGACAAGTGATAACAGCAGCTGAGTTGGTAAAACATGTCTGGGCTTTTCCTTTGATGAGAAATATTCAGAGTCTGTTTTCTGTGAGCATGAGGTCCTATCACATTTAAAGCAATATTTGACTCCTTTTTGTACCACAGCATTTTTATCTGGCTTAAATTACCAATTTAGACAAAGCTACTCAGGCTGGGGTCTTCCTTCGAAAGTTTGGCACTAACATGGATCTTTACTGGTTTTTGACCCAAACTTAGATTCAGTAGAGCTTCTTTCTTTTTCAGGGAAGAAAATACTGTTAGTTGGTCCAAACAATAGTTTAACATCCATCTACTCAGAGTCCCAAGAAGATTATTTTCTTACAGGGAAAAAAATGCATAAGCCCGATCTTCTGGTTCTATGTACATGCCTGTAGTTCAGGCTATGCTCTGTGCAAAACTTACTCCCAACTATATGCTCCTAAAGTTCCCATTCTGTGATGTGCTCTGAATAATCAACTCCTCTTGACTGTGTGTGGACCTGAGCTAAACTGATGAGCCCTTTAAAAACCTGGCCCAATGATCAGAGACCAAAGATAGGAGAAGTCCAAAGCTGCAGAGATGCCTTCTGCTTGCTTCGATAGAACAGCTTCCACTTCATGGATAGGGATCCATGCCAAGGGTCCGACTATGGCCTCTGGGTGTTAGCAAGGTTCTCCAACTGGTGGGGGTGAGTGGAGGGAGAGAGGGAAACTATAGCCACACAAATGCTAGAAAATTACATCTGCTAACATCCCAAGGGAATTTGGAAGCATATCGTTGCATGGTCAGGTCTCCAAATGTGCGTGTTCCCAGCTGATACCTTGATTTCAGCCCTGAGAAACCCTGAGCAGAGAATCCAGCTGGAATGTGAGAGTCCAGACCCACATGGGAGATAAGTGTGTCTTATTTTAACAATTATATTTGTGGTAATTTGTTATGCAGCAGTGGAAAACTAATATACCCTGGACATGCCTAATCCTCTATGAGGAATACAACACTGTGTAGTGGTAGTCTCTAAGACTGTTATGCAAAAATGGATAATGTGGTTTCCTAACAAATAAGCAAAAGAAATGTTGTGATTCTCCTAGGCAATCAAGTTCAGAGTGAGGCATATCATATTACCATTGTCCCTCTTGCTCCTTAACCAGTTTGTATGCTGTCTCCCACATGTATTATTAGATTATATGTCTGTTTTCTGCAGTGTCAGACCTTGCCTTTCTAGCTTCCAATGTGTTTACATGTTTTGATATTTTGAATTGTTGAAGTTATCATTCTGTCAGCAAATATTGCAACATCTCTAAGAAATTTTTCTTTATATTGCTAGTGTTCACTGTATTGGAGAAATTGATTTTTCTTTTTATAATATAGATATGACTATAATAATAGATATAAAAACAAATACAATGCATATATAGTGTATTTTCTGAGAGACTGAAATTCAAAAATTCAGTCAAATGTGCAACCTATTGTAGCTGACTGAATTGTGTGCCTATCTTTTGATCTCATCAGTGTCAATTTTATTTTTTCCTAAGCATGATTAAACACAATTTGAGAGTACCAAACTCCATGACAAACCTATTTTTTTTCTTTTTGCTGCCCTAGATTTGTAATGAGCTTGTGTTTGAGGGAAAGAGAAAGAAAATAATTGAAGCTGTCTCTTCTATTACACCAAGTCCTATTTTTGAAAAATTTTCTATTATTTAACACCTTCCATTTGGTTTACTTTGGAAGTGTGATTCAGTTATCAGAACTTGAAGAAAATGAACTCTACCTCAGAAGGTTTAATCCAAAATATCTGAAGCCAGGAAACTCTTCTCTCTAAAGCCTGGTTTTTAAGAGCCTTTCCTTTAGAATGAAAGGTGGCTATACAAATGCCTTTGGGGACCACAGTGAGAGACTAGGTATCATCAGCATAATTATCAGCATTAATGCATACGCATTAGGTCTTCATGTGTTCTGGGGGTTTTCAAGTTGCTCACCCATTCAGATAGTCTGATGAGTTCAGACCTGGGAGCTGCTTTCCTGGATGATCATATCCTCCAGGGCTACCAAACTAACTGACATTGGACTCTCTTACAGTTCTGCCCTGTCAACTCCTTTTAACTTGAGCCCTAGGAAAATGAGAGAAATTGGTTTTGATTCACTGCCTGCAGTTGTAACTTGCTAGTGTGAGGACTATGAATAACCAAAAGTACTTTTCCTTACACATGCATTCATTCTTTTCAGTCCCATTCAGGTAGCAGGCACCTTACTATTGCTGCTTTTACTGAGGCAGCTAGTTGCCTTTTCTGGTAAAAATACTATGTTGCAGGTGCTAAGAGATAGTATATTGATTATCTATTGCTATACAACAATTTACTTTCAAAGTGTAGCAGCTGAAACAAACAGATTTACTAGCTCACCCAGAGGGGGCCATGGATTTTGCTCAGTGTTGTAAACACCTGCCTGGCAAGAGTGAGGTTGTGAGTTCGATCCCCAAATACAAAAAAAAATTGGGGGCCCGGGATTTAGCTCAGTGGCATAAGTGCCTGCCTGGCAAGCACAAGGTCATGAGTTTGATTCCTGGTACAAAATAAATAAATAAATAAATAAATAAATAAATAAATAAATAAATGGATTCCAGAGGTTTCCATCATCTGGAGACTTCATAGGGACTAGAAGGCCCAGTGCTAAGTTAACTCACATTTGCTGCAGATGGATGCTGGCTATTCAAAGGACATATTGTTCTTTACCATTTGGACTTCTACCTAGGGCTGGTAGAGTGTGACCCTCACAATTTGGCAGCTAGTTATTCTCAAGTAAGTCATTAAGGAGATACATTTTGACCTCATCTTGAAAATCACACACTTAGAGCATTACTACCAAATGGAGGTATATCATAGAACTTGTATTTATAAAGTACAAGTATTTTCCATATAGTATTCTTGTCTAGTAGATAATTTTCCTGGTGTAAAAGATGTATTTAAGATAGAAGTTTCTGAACAGGTTGATTAAGACCTTTCCTTCCATGAAGTTTACATAAAAATCTGTCTGAATCTCAGTATGGTAGTACCTCGGTATTCATCCTTAATTGGTTCCAGAAGGCTCCACAAGTACCAAATTGCTTTCACTGGAAAGAGTATTGAATCAGGACAATCATGCTGCAAGTTTTAGCTTGCACATCGAGTGAGTGCTCGGATAAACGATGAGTACTGGGACAAAATTTTCACATCAAAATGTGTTAGGAATCCTATTCAATGAGTTTCAAAGCTGTCAAGTAGCAACGTATGACTGTATTGGAAATACTTAATTGAGATTCTACTGCTTGCCAGTCACCATTATGGGTTACAAAGATAATGGTGTGATTAAGGTACACAGAGCACCGACCTTCAGGGAGCTTATATTCTATAGGGGACAGACTAACCATGTAAGTAGACTGTGAAGAGCATCATTATGAAAACATTATCACTGGGAAGCAAAGGTCACATGGGAGAGTGGCCAGAGTTGGCTCTGGTAACAAAATGGCACTTAACATGGAACCGTGATTAACAGCCTACAAGTTAATATGGAGAGCTTTGGAGGGATGGGAAGAATAAATCAGACAGAGGAAAGTGCCAGGGCTGGAACTATTAACAAAATAGCTTGATGTATTCAAAAGCTGCAAAAAAAAACCTAAGGAACTGAAGCAGAGTAAGTTAGGGCAGAGAGACAAGAGATTGGAGACAGAAAAAGGCCAGATCACAGTTTCCTATGGGGTCACTTGAAAGCGCATTTGGGGCCATCAAGAAAATTTTGGTATAAAAGCAACATGATATTTTTTATGCTTACAGTTTATCAGTTGTACTGCTAGGTAGGCAATGGATGATCAACTTCCACTACTTCTATCTTCGTTACTATTTTTGTCTTTCTGTAGGTCCAGATGTCTTTGATTTTCAAATAAAACTTCTTCCTCCTTGAAATGAGCAATTACTTTTCTTTCGCTAATGGGTTATTAAAATGAATCACCTATGAATATTGTGGATCCAGTCACACATTTCTTATGTTTTCTCAGCTTTTACCCCTTTTCAGAATTGTACCTTAACTGGGATTTCTTTTCATGGTGTTACTATACAGTATATCAATCACTTAAAAAAAACAGCATATGTAAATGAGGCCATCCAAAGGGAGAAATTGAGGCAATAGTGACTGGGTTAGAAAGGGAGTGATTGCTAAGGAGTTGCTCATTTCAGACCTACATGAGCATCTTTCCATGGCTCTGGACTGGCACACACTAAGCAATTTGGAATGTGATGCCCAACCCCTGACAAAAGAGGACATATCTTTTTGAGAAACTCAAAATTTTCCATATTCTCTCTCTTTAACCCTTCTCTTGGTTCATCAGCCCTAACTTGCTTCTAAAAAATCACTCTAGAGAGATAAAAGGCTATAATATGCCTAATGAGGTTATTAATTTATCTACATTTCATCAGAAAATAGTACCTGATTCTGTCGGGTAATATAATCAGTTGTAACACTTTGATACCAGTAAAGAAGAGACAAACTCCAATTAATGTAAGTAAAAAATGAATTTCTTTGATAACTATTAGGAAATTTGGGAAATTGAAGGCAATGTTGAAAAGAAAGATCATTTGGAGAGAAAAATTCAACATCTGTCCAAGAGTTGAGCTATAGCATCTATTTCACACTCATTTCAAGTAGTCACTTCTGTAACAAATGAACTCTGTCATTGTTTCCTTTTCTTTGCATTATATTGGTTAATGGAAATCTCAAGAGCTAATTGATTTAGGAGAATTAATGTCAGAGAGAAATTAGGGTGCTACTACTAAGTCATGACTTTCTTTTCCTTTACTTTTGGTTTTATACTCTCAAATTCTTTATGGGGCTAAAGGATTTGGAATTGGGTTAAAAAATACTAAATAGTGGAAATAGCATCAAGCCATGAATTCATCAATCTCACACCCAACCAGGAAGGCTCAACTCACATGTCCGGGTAATTTGATCAGGAAATTATAAGAAGTCAAATACCACATCTCAACACATAATAACCTACAATTTAAAAATTATGCCCACAGTTATTGTTGGGGTCTGGAGTTCCAAGTGGACTCTACTTGGAATCATCTTTTCTCTGGAGCCAGTACAAAAGTTCTGTTTAAAGCCAGTAGAGCTGTTAGCACATTTTTCTTATATTGAATCAATTCAATATTGACTTTCATTAAAAAATATTTGATTTTTGCCAGTATGTAATTGCAGATATGTATTCAATTGC
Source organism: Dolichotis patagonum (assembly GCA_004027295.1). Lineage (NCBI taxonomy): Eukaryota > Metazoa > Chordata > Mammalia > Rodentia > Caviidae > Dolichotis > Dolichotis patagonum. The sequence continues at coordinate 105,621 of PVJX010001842.1, forward strand.
AGATATGTATTAATTGCAGATATGTATTAATTGCAGATATGTATTCAATTGCAGATATGTATTAATTGCAGATATGTATTCAATACAAACAAAAAAAGACTACATAGAGAAAATTTCCCTTCCAAGTAGATACTAAAGCTTCCCATATCAATTGTGATAAACCACTGGTTTGTGTTAAGCTGTTTCTCAATTGATTCTAGGTATTCCAGTCAAACAGACTAGCACTGGTTCTTTGGATTAGTTTGTTAGGAGAAATAGATCACCTGGGCTATTGGTCTTTTCTGTGACACACATCAACAGTGATTTGGCATTCAACACTATCCAAATGCCTTTATCTATCTTCCATGTGCATTTTAGTTAGCATACAAGATAGTCATTTCCTTAACCTGACAAACACACTTGGAATAATATTACTTTATACATTATTTAATCACAGCAATATAAAGTTCCATAAGACTATTTTAAAGTCAGTGAAGCTTCATTAGCTGAGTGCACCAAGGAGGTTTTACTCTGAATTAGTGTGATTGTATATTTGTATATCTGAGAGGAATAACAAGAATAATAATAACAGATCATCTTCAACATGCACCAACCCAGTGTTGAACTCTACTATGGCTTAATTTCTCTACTCTTTTGTTTCTCAGTGTTCAAATTTATAATAACAATGACAATAATAGAGGCTAATGTAAGATATCATGTACTAGGTGCTAGGTACTACATGTAGCACACTGTAAAAGTTCAAAAATATTAGAAGTTATCATGCACACCTGCAGCCTGCCTTCACAGCATGTTCCACAGTATGCGCCCTACCTCCTCTCACATAAAACGTCTTTGCTTATTTATTGCATTCATAGAGAACACGTTGTTTCTGTCATAAATAATAGATGCCAAAAATATTCTTTTGAAGATGAAAAGGCATAAGATCCAAGAGAGTGAGTGGGGACTTCTCTGCTATCTTAGTATAAGTGTCTTATTAAGAAAAGGTTAGTTTTTGTAAAAAGTGTACATACCACACTAAAAGTCTTTCATATTTATACATTATTTATTCATATCAATATAAAGTGTATTATATTAGATTATTATATCATTATTTAGTGTATATATACCATGCCAAAAGTCTTTTAAATTTGCACATTTTTTAACCATATCAATATAAAGTTTCATAAAGCTATTTTAAATTCAGTGAAACTTCATTAGCCCAATGCATGATGATTTACTGTGAGTCAGTGTGATTGTATATTTGTATATCTCAGAAGAATAATAAGAACAACAATAATAGATCATATTCAACATGCTCCAAGGACTAACCATTCATTGTCTCATTTAAACTTTATACAGCATTGTTCTCAAGAGGCATTGAAAATATGGTAAAATTATAATGCTTGGAGGTTAAATCATCTGTACAAACAACCAGGCTATGTGATCTTGACCCTCTTCTCTTCCCATCCTTGTTATGCCACCTGAAAACTGTAGTGTTAATGAAAATCTGGGTGATCTTGTGTTTGGACATATGTTTTTAGATGTAACATCAGAAGGATGATTCATGAAAAATTTGACAAATTAGATTTGAAAACTTCTGCTCTATGAAAGAAAGCATTCAGGAGATGAAAATACATGCCATCTACTAAGAAAAAAATGTGTGAAAAACATATATCTTATAAAAAGGAATGAACCATTATAATGGTTAAAATCTTTGAAACTGGTAATACTAAATGCTGACAGGAATGAAGAGCTACAGGAAATCTTTTATTCACTGCTGGTGGGAATAAAAACTGGTGCAGTCACTTTGGAAACCAATTTTTCAGTTTTGTCAAAGCTAAACATAATCTTACACTGAGATCTAACAATCACACTCCTAGATATTTACTAAAGTAATCTAAAATCCTACACATCCATGTTTATAATAGCCCAAATCCTACACGTTCACGTTTATAACAGCCTAATCCATAATCAATTCCAGATAGAAGCAACCAAGATGTCCCTCAGTCAATGAATAAACACAGTGCTGTACTCCTATACAGTGGATATTATTCAGCCATAAAAGGAAATGAGCTAATAAGGAAAAAAAAAGAATGATGAAAGAGAGAAGGAAAGAGAAAGAAAGAAAGAAAGAAAGAAAGAAAGAAAGAAAGAAAGAAAAGAAAAAGAAGGAAGGGGGGAAAGGTATGCAAGAAATTTGAATGCATATTACTTGGAAAGAAGCCAGTCTGAAAGAGCTATGTGTTGAATAAATACAATTATGAAATATTGTGCAAAATGAAAAAAAGGTAAAAAGATAAGCATTTGCCAGAGCAGTCAATGGGAATCATATTTCCTGAAGATTTACCAGCATCACATGATTTGACTTCTTTAATTTTTCAGATTTAATTAAATCTAAGATTTTCATAGACAATTGCAGGAATTCCATGAATGATCCTAAGGTTTCCATGTGTTTGTATTCAAATAGATGTAGCTTTCACATTATCTTCTTAATGTTCATACACAGGTGGTGTATTAGCTTTCTCATGGCTGGAACACAATATACTATACCCACAACTTAAAGGAAGAGAGTTTCAATTTATCTCATGGTTTCAGAGAGTTTAGGCCATGACCAGCAGGCTCCATGCCAGAAACATCTTGGCAGAAGGGCATGGCAGAGCAAAACCGCTTAGTTCATGGCATTCAGGAATCAGAGCAAGAAAACAGTTCCTGAGAGGAAGTGGTGAGGGATGTGCCATGTTACCCAAAGTCAGCCTCCGTGACTCATCCAAACATATTCAGAAGTGTGCTCCCCCAGGATCCTGGATGACCAGTCAAAATTAACCATCTCTGATGATTTTAAGGCACAACTGATACTTTAAAGCTTCGACTACAGCATGGTTTGAAATGATCAAGTTCTTAGGAGGTGTAAATGTGATTTCTTAATAAATGTTAACAAACTATAACTTTTAAAAAAGAGAGCATTTTATTCTTGATAATTCGTATTTCTGGCTGGTTGTAATTCATCCCCAAATCATCTTGTATAGAGGGGAATAAACAGCAGCTCTCCTTTTAAAATAGAATACTGATCTGAAAGTACTCATCAGACTACTGTCTTTGTACCCTATATCATTATGGTTTTTTTTTTTAATTTTATGCCTGGTTCTAATCTAAAAAAGGTAATATAATGAAAAAGAAAGTTAATAGTAGTAACAGCTATCTCTAAATATTAGAAATACATCCAGGTAAAAGAAAGATGTAACTTTTTCTCTGGAATGTCAGAGGATAAAACTCATATGATAAAGTTAACATTTACACTGTGTCACATTTTTGTTTCATTATTCGGAGGGATAAATACATTGACTTTTGAGGCAATGAGATTTCTGCTTGCTATAGCTGCTGTAAAGGAATCTGGACTTAGTTAAAATCAATAAATGGCTCCTAAATTCCCACAAAGCCCCAGAGTCCACAGTTGTTTCTCTGATGACTTCAGCGGCCTACTGCCCATAACCACCACAAACATAACTGCGTTTCATCTCAATTCTGGAAGTGAAATCCTTTCAAGTGTCCTTGATATTACTGCAGGATTTCTAAATAGTACTACTCAATTCCTAAGCATTCTTTTTTAAAAAAATTATTTTAAACCAAGATGTTCTCTAAAAGGATTTATAACTTAGCATTAGGAATCCTCTTCATTGCTTTTTAGCCCTTTAGGATTTTGTAGGGATTACTAAGGGGATTTCTTTTTATCACTAGGGAAATATGGCTGCAGCTATTATATCTTAAAAAAATAAATCTTAGGCATGGCCTGACAGTGAGAAATACATTTTTATTCCCCTAAAGATCAGGTTTCCTTATAACCCAAAGATATTTTTATAAGTATTTTAATTTGACAAGAACTAATACAATAACAAAACAAACCACACAGGAGTTAAATCTACCTGTGTATATAGTTTACTAATATAGACATTACTGAATATCATAATATAGTTTAGGAAACACAGAATCTAGGAAATAATGATGGTACAGCACGCTATTACTCCACCATTTCAGGTGTTCCAAGAACAACTTTACATAAATGTAGGTGACTTTATAAACTGTTATTCCAGAACTGTTTCTATGTGCAGATTCATTAACCAGTTTTACTGCTGGCTGGCTGCCAGGGAGAGGGTCATTCTCAGCTCTTCAGGAGATACCCTTTTTATCAGACTTGGTGGCTTGCTTTCTCCCAGGCCTTCCAGAGAGCATGTCTCTGATGCTGAGACCTTTTGAACAGCTCAACTGATTAGATAATGATCATTCAAGATAATCTCTTTTTGTTAACTGAAAGTCACAAGATTAGTAGCCTAATAAAAGCAATGATAGCCTTTCATATTTACTGTTCCTACCTACATGTAAAGGGAGGAGATTCTATTAATCAGACCAGTATATTCTATTATATATCTGGTATATTCTATTAATATACCAGAGTTGAGAAACATTGGAGACCATCCTAAATTCTGCCTGTCACAGATGGGTACCAAGTTTGACCCAGCCCTGGTTATATGTTTGGAAATTATGGCTTATTTTCAGAATATATGTTTGGAAATTATGGCTTATTTTCAGAAAACCTAGGAGGCCCCTATAGAAAGTGGACCCCCCAAAATCCAATAGTTATAACAATTACCAAAGCAAATGAAGGTTTTATTCTCACCTATACTGTGAGAATTTGATATAATAAATTGGTTTATGAGCTTAATATGCCCCCACTTAATTATGCAGGTCACACTATGAACCGAAGTTGCAATAGAGCATGAATTAGGGCTTTGAAACAAACATTTTTAATTAGAAAAGAATGCTACATAGCTTCTAAATTCTGTTAGTTCATTAGTTCAGTAAGAAACAAATTTTATATGATCACTGGGATAGGTGACCTCAAAGAATTTATAATTTTGTCACAAAGGTATGTGAATATTTTCTACACCACATGGTTGAATGAAAGGAATTCTAAAGTAAATTGAGGTCTCCTGGATCTCAGATGAGAACGTGATTAATTCGAACTGAGTTAAATCTCAGAGATGAGGGGGATATTTGTGCTGAAGCTGGAGCAGAGCAGGGCAATGGATTTAGTGCTCATTATAAATTGAACATGCCTTTCTTTAATCTATCTGGAATTAACATGGTGTTTTTCTGGAGTCCTTTATTCATTAATGAAAGGGAAAGTGGGTGCTGGTCAATGTCCAATCCAGTTTATAGCTCTGTCTGATCTGTTAGTTCAAACAGTGTCTTTAGGGAGAATTCAGGCTCTTAAATTAAAAAATGATTAGTATCTCTAAGAAAAAAATCATTATCCTTTTATATTTCCAACCAAATGATTCCAAAGGATCTGCTTCAAAATGGCAAAGGATATGTGTTGCAAGAGTCTGGCTCTCCCTGTCTGTGGAAAAGATGGATTATGATTTTTGGCTTCTTCCCTTTCACCATCTCTTTCCTGCAAAACTTGCTTTGGGAGTGAGGGACTTGGTGCTCCTCCAAGTCTCTTTCATCCTCACTGAAGTTCCTGGTGCTCTCAGGTTGAAACACCCTGTCATCATCCCCCCAGCTGACAGCTACCTCTGAGGATTGCCTGTGATGCCCACAGAGCTGGCTTACCTGAGATACTGTATATTCCTAAGGAGAAGGTTGTTTTCTGGGGCAATGCATCCTATCAAATCCCCCTACTCAGCTCCTTAGCAGTTGCTGGTCTTGTGGAGTGGTCTCGTGGGACTATGCTGTTTTCAGCAGTGGAAGTCTTTGCATCTTTCTCCTTAGTGCATGCTCTACTGTGGCCTTGCTGTGGTGTAGGAAATGGTCCAGAGGCCATCTCCTTCCAGAAATAAATACCCTTCTTTTTCTGTCTTAAGCTCATTTAGCTAACTTCACTCATTGGACCTTGGTCTAAACTGAGGAATATTGGGACTCAATTTTATTCTTTCCTTCTCTTTTTTCCTTCCCACAATCTTACAGTCTTAAAGGTGTGTGCAGGGGTGGTGGTGGTTAGATTACTATATTTCTCTTGTCTGGATCTTGGTTGTGGAAAACTCCATGACAAGGAGATTAAATTGCATTTTGGTATAAGTAAAACATAAAATAATTTGTTATATTCTCTTAAGGAAATACTCTTGTTTGTAAGGTTATTATTGCATCATTTTTCAATATCAGAAGTTGCCTTTCTCTTTCAAAAATATTCTTTATTCCAATACTGCTCTTCTACCCTCAAACATGGAAGCACTATAGCAGCTGGAGTAAAAGACGAAAGATTCAGAATCTGAAAATACGTTAATGATTTGAAGATTGTTTCAAAGAAGAGAGAATAGTATTTCACCTAGCCAAGAATCTAAGTGGGGAGACTAGAATGACTCAGGTATCATGGGCAGGTTCTCAATGAATGTAGCTCACAATGAATAGGGTGTGATTTATGCTGATTGAATTCTTTTAATCCCTTCAGATTTATCACTAAGAATCATAGTGTTTTGCAATATAATGTGAACATACAGCATTGTTACTATTTGTGTAGCAGAATAAAAACCAGTGCTATGCTTGCTGAATACAGATATATAGTAGGGACGGACACCAGGAAGGTTCTTTGGAACCAACTGCAGATCACTTATTCCCTCAAGATGCATAACTTTTGGTGATGAGCAGGTTGCAAATCCTCTTTTTCATTTTAGTTTCATGCTTCTGTTGAGGGTAGGAGAAACAGAGGAGAAAGCATGTTGTTATGATTTACAGGTAAAAGTTAATATGTGCAATGCCACAAGATTTTAAAGAATAAGAAGCTTGAGGAACAGAGACTGGTGTAGTTTATTTTGCCCTTTGGTGGAAACCTTATCTGATGTCATTGAGAAAGATGTCTGCCTTTAGGTAATAGTTTTTCACAAGATGAATTTCATGCCAGATAGAAAAGCAGTATATTGTCCTTCCCATTTCCTCTTTGTATATATCTTTATTTAAGAATTAAAAGTAATGTAATCGGAGATCCTATTATCTCTTTGCCTGATATCTTCTAAGTCCTACGATAAGTGAGGAAACTTTTCTCTTTAGTTTTATCTTCTTTTATCCACACAGTTTGCATTCTATATTTTTTTCTACCTGCCAAGTGTTCAATATATGTTCTATAAATTAATTTGGTTGAATTAATTTTCCAGAGTTTATTTCTGCGGGGTCTTCATTCTCTCTCAACAAGACATATTAAACATTAATTCTAATGGAGAATTGCTGCTCTAAAATATAGCTTACTCATTCTCTTTTTGAGGGGTGGAGAATTTTATTTTTTAAAACATGAATCACATTCTGTCAGATGCCTTTTATTATGGAATTTATTCATCTTTTGATGCTTGATTTAACTTTTGGAAGAAAGCAAGTATTTCAGAACCAAGTTTGGTAACTAAGATAGATGCTCACAAAGGATCATCTCATTTCTTGCCAAAATAATCACTATTATTCCTTGAGGGCTTACTAAATCATTATGTAAAGTCTTCTAAGGTGGAATTATCTTACTATGTTTCTCAGTGTTTCCACATACAATTGGATGGGAACTCTTTGCCAGTGTGTTAGCTCCTGTTCAAATATTTACAAAATAAATTAACACATTGCACACCATATTATTCAATAGTATCACCCAATATGTACCACCAAGAAAGTCACAGAAATAAAACAAAACACAATTTTAAGCTATATATATTCCATATTACTGTCATGTCTTTTTAATCTTCTAATGAAAATCTAAACCTTTACAGAACTTCACCTACAAAGAGATGGATCTTATGCAGTACTTGAGATACTTTCTATATTCCATACACGCTATTCTAAACACTTCAACACTCCAGAAATTTTTTCTTAATGCCCATGATAGGATGAAATAGTTGAAAAAAGTGGCAGGTTCTGATCAATACTGGTTATTTATCCAGGATGCTAGTTAGGACCTATGTAACTCTTGGCACAATTCATGTTGTTAGCAATCTTTTTTGTTTCTTTTGTTAAATTTTATTTTATTAGTATATATTTGCACTACACGATGTTTACATACATCTTTTGGAGTAGGCACATGTACATAGCACATCTGGCTGGAAATCTGTAACTGATTGAAACTAGAATTTTAGTTCACTGGTAGAGTGTTTGTTTAGCATATGCAGGGCCTTGTGTTCAATCCCCAACACAGGTTCAAAAAAATAACATAAACTCTCTGAGTATAACCATATTTTATTTTAACTTCTGCATTTAAAATTGTCTGCAAGGTCCAGTGGCCATGTTTATGTGCATCTCTCAACACCAAATATATTAATTTGACTAAACCTTAATCTCTTTTCTTTGGCCAGAATGCAGTTAATGAGAATAAAATTTATTGAGCAGACTTTACAGCCATCAACTATGCAAGTATTGGGAAACTGTTAGTATTTCGGTGTGTTTTATGTCTCTTTCCTTGACCAATGTTTTCCAATTTGCTGCTCACAGTAAACATAAAATCTGAAATATTTTGGAAAGGTTTAAATGCAAGAACAATTTACTTTCAATGAATACAGATGCAGGCAAATTGAAGCTTTGCTGCTCATAATAAAGAATGAAGAGTAACACTAACACTACATGTCCTTCAAGTGAATTTCTTCCTCCCTGTTCTCTGACCTCTCACTCCTCTCAGGAATGAGGATATACTAGATGTACACTCCAAGGATATACTAGAGAAAATCACAGAAAATGAAATTCTAATCCTTTTCTTTAAAACATTTTTTTCAATGTAAGCCATAGGGCTGTCAATTAGTTTATTTTTGGTGACAAACTAGAGATGAATCAATCAGTATTACATTTGAATATATGTTTGTTTCCTGAAAACCTTTGACTATGGCTTTCATTTCACTTGAGATTCATAGCTCTCCTTGTTGGCATTTCCTTACATTGTTCTAGGCCTCAATTCCAAGTCTGAAATTAAGCATCTGTCCCAAATAACTTCTGAAAGATATGTAACCCAATAATAGAATAAACAGTAAAATGGGAGATTATAGCCTTGCAATTGGGATGGTGGTAGAAAGCAAACATTAAGTAAGTCTGTGGCTACACTTCTTGGTAGTTTATATTTCCAAAATCTATAGCTTGCAGAATTTGAATAGGTGCTTCAGTGATAGTTTATTTCCTGAATTTAAATATAGTATAGTCTTATCTTCAAGAGGAGACATGAATGGGAAGTTTTCAGCAACCTGTAATATCTCATTGCAATCTGTGTCTACATATTCAAAAAACATACATAGAACCATCTATTTAAAATGGTTATGTCAAAGTAGTCCACTGAGAACAGCAGTCAAAATAGATTGCGTGTTATTTCCTACCTATGGTGGCAATTTGGTGTCACAGAAAGAGGGCCAGCTGGAAACCTTGGAAAGGTCTATTGCCTCTCATCATCCCTGCTCTCTCTACTTCAGCTCTTGGATGCTGATAAGTGTGCCAAGCAAGCCCTGTCTAAAAATTCAATAGTTAGGGTAGCAATCATGAGAGTAGGAAAGCAAGGTATGGAATCAGCTACTTGGGTTCTAATCTTGTCTTTATTACTTACTAGCTCTGAGGTCTTAGGGAATTTCTGTGATTTCTCAAAGCTGAATGTCTACCTCTAGAATTCTCCTTTATCTTTATTCCTAGTTGGCTAACTTGAAGACTTTTTAGCAAGTTTCTCGATATTTCTAAACTTCATAACTCATCACTGAAAATAAAGCAATAACAATGCCCGCATCTGTGGGTAGTAGTAAGCATCAAATACACATAATCCACAAGAAAATGCTTTGAAACTATGAGAGATAAGAAATTGCTATGTATATTTTAGAGTACATTTTGAAACACGACTGAAAACACATTGTTTCACAAAAGGAGTATTTACATCAAAATGTTCATCCCTCGTGCAGTGATCGGCAGAACTGAGATTCAGGTTCCATTTTCAGAGTTCAGTTGCTTATGTTCAAAGAAACACACAGACTGACTGATAGGAAATTGTGATTGTCCTCATTCTCAAGGCTCACCTTTCCCTGCTGTGTTTTAGACATTCTTCACCAGACAATCAAAAATGAAAAGATTGTGTACTGCGTTCAAGTGCAGTTTGCTGGGAGGCAGGCTGCCATTTCAAGTATCTCTCATGCTTTCATCCCTCTTCCCAAAGGGAGCGGCATGACCATATTCTCATAACCACAGGGTTTGCATCTCTTTCAACCTCAAATGGACCACTCTAACATTTCTTGAAGACCTAATTTTGGATGCACCTGTGAATCATCACTTCACCATGTTTAACCTATCCTCCTCTCACTCCAGCTCCTCTCACCCATTCCTGTGATGCTTTCCTGTGAAGTTCCCATAGAATGGACAAGAGATTAGCAAAAATAAAACTTTAAGTGTATTATCCTTGACCTCAAAAATCTTATAATATAATGGGAAAGGAGACCTAATCATTTCTTCTCCTCCTGGTCTTTCTCTTGTTCACATTAACTCCCACTGTATAGATTTTATAAGGTATTTCCATGTTTATTATAGTACTTAAAACTCTTAACCTCAGATTCATGACTATAGCATGAATTATTATTTTTTGAAGTCTGAAAAACTAAAGCTCAGATGTGGTTTGGCCCAAGTCACAGAACCATAATTCTCAGAGGTGAGCCAGCTCACCTCTTTTTCCCAAAGTCATGCTCCTTATATTCTACCATTCCCTCCGAGTACACACACAGGAAAACAAACCCCAGCAAAGGCAGCAACTACCCATAAGTGTCACAAAGAATCTCAGAGAAATAGCAAGTACCCACCCTTGTCTTAGGAGTTGCCAGAAAAAAAAGCAAATTTGGCCCCTATTATTTGAAATATTTTAACAGAAAGGACAAAGATCTGCTCAAAGCCCAGAGTCAAGCTGTCCTATACTGGTGCAGACTGATTAATCTTTAAACATTTCAAGATTTCATCTTTTCCTTCTTCTGTTTCTCCAACCCTTCTCTTCTTTCCTCTCCTCCTCTCCTCTTTTCTCTTCTCCCTTTCCTCTCTCTCTGTCCTCCTCCCTCTCTTTCCATCTTCTTCTTCACAAGAGACAAACATTTGCAGTAAATCTAACTTATATGCAAATGTTGGTATAGAAAATATATAAACATTTAAAGGTCAGCTTGTATCCTAGCGATCTGTTTAAGTTTCATCTAACAGGAGTAGAACTAAAAATAAATAATATGTCATTAGGTAATATCAGAGTACATCCATTAATTTCCTGTTCTCCTAAAAACAATGAAGTTATGGTTCCAGTCATGTTAAGAACATTACATGAAAAATGAGGAGAGGGAATAAAGACAGATTAGAACATAATTACAGGGGCTGGAATTCAGCCAGTACTTTTTGAGCCTTGCTGAGATGAAGACAGCCCACATCCAGGTAAATCTGAAAGATGAGTATAGCTAACTCCAAACACCACTTCCCATGTGGCCAGGCTCCACACAGGAAATGGGGAGAGGACACAGGAATTGAAGGAGGGGAATATTTAATCACAAAAGACCACCAAATGCAACGGGAGAAATAAAGTAAATGGCTTAATGGAAGATGGAATATATGATGTGGATCAATTCTGTATCATTAAGTGTTGGGATGTTTCTTTTTATCTCCTTTTTTTTCTAACTTTGGTCAGAGATATTAAGTTTCTCTCTACAGATCTGGCTTAAATCCTTGGTGAATTCCCAAACAGGGTGTGAATTCATCACTCAATATTAGGAGCATCTGGGATTTTTCATTTTATTAAAATGATTCTTTTTTCCCACCACAGATGCTCCATAGAGCAAGATCTGCACATTACAAGTGAAAAGTGATTCCCCAGAAGGAAATCTTTTATCACTGGCTATAACTTGAAGTTGAGCACATACTTTATTTTGGAGGCTGCCTGGTGGAGAAAACAGCCAAGAGTTGAACTTGGAGACAGGTTGACATGTACATAGCGTCTAACTTGCAGCTGGGCCTCCAGGTGGAAAGATAGAGCACAGCATATTTTAGCAGGTGCACTTGAGGCTTGCTCATTCGCAAAATGGGGAAAATAAAAGCAGTTAGTAGGTTATTATAAAGATAAAAATGAGATCATGCATGAAAAGCATTATATTGCATCACCAGGTGTAATAGAAGCTCTTGATAAATATTAGGTGGTATTTCAAGCCTTGTAATCAGACTCATATTTATTTCTATAGAAATGCATTATCACTGTGTATTTTCTATTTTATATAGCAGTACCATATAGCTGTGTACTTTAATTTGTTACATTTGCTTTTGTTTAACTGTTTAGTAATTAATTTTCTTACCTGCCCATCTCCACTATAATACTACAAGTGTCCCATTACTTAGTCTCTGTAGTACTTGTGCCTAGCACAGAGTTGAGATCTTACTAATTATATCGCCAACCTCATTAACTTAAAAGCAGCATATTTTTCTGTTGTAAAAAACTTACCCTGGGAAATACTTTAAAACTAGAGTAAAAGCATTTAATCTATTTTGGCATTTGCAAGGGAAACAGACTGAGATGGTACCACTTCTGCATCTATGTTGAACACTTACTCAAAAAGATGTAAGGGTGAAGGAGAACTGGCAGAAGGCAGAAGAAGGAGAGGTTGGGGTTTATGTATATGTGAGTAAGAGGGTGTTAAAAAGAAAATATTCTTTCTGAAAAAATTCATTTTAACCAAGGTGGTTTCCCACTTAACTTTCTTCTGTTATCCCCTGGCCACCACTAACTGCCCCTGAAAATACAGCATCTTACTCAACTTTTGACAACCAGATAGCTTGGTTTTCATGAAATTCAAGAAATCAAGGCTGCTGACTTGAGATTTTTAAATTCAGTAGGCTCAATGGTCTTGGCAACATTTTGTATTGGAGTAGATTTGTAAGTTGTGGTGAAAATTTCCTCACTAACATTGTGTATTGGCAAACAGGTAACTACGATTGTCTATGACTCTTTATGATACATTTTTATGTTCAGCTGTAATAGTTTTATTTCTGTGAAATAAACATATATAAGACATTCTTACATGCATACCAAAAAACTGTAGATCTGTGTAGACTATCTTATACTAAAACATAAAAAATATCTGCTGCTCTTCTCTGTTTAAATGACACTTCTTACCTACCTCAGTCACTTACCTAAGGTGAGTGACTTAGGGAGATTGCAATATTCCATAGTAACCAAAATGGTAGCACAAGACACATTTTGTTTTTCTTTCCCAAAACATACAAAATCATTCTGTAATGTTAAAATGTAGGTCGGGACTCTAGCATGGCAAAGCTCATTATAACTTTTCAGTTGAGGGTTTTTCCCCCTCATTGATTTTATGGTTTTTTGGTGTGTGAGGGAGGAAAGCATTTGCTTTACAAAAAGCTGTTTCAAATTCCAACTCCTTCATTTATATGTGCATTTTAACCCCCAAACACTCAGTTTCTGCATCTATGCAATGGAGAGATTTGTAATGCCTGATTCAGACAGCTGCTTGTGACAAATATGATAGTGTATGCAAAAACATACAATGATGATGGTAAGAGACTAATCATTCATTCCCTATTAACTAAGTACTGTCTTTAAACACATGAATTTTAGAAAGTCTGTCATACTTTTGTCAAACAGTATGCATTTGGGTTTAATTCCATTTTTATTTCTTTAAGTATGTATGTATTTACATATTTATATAGAGGTATACAAAGTGAAACATCCCACCATTCTCACTAATCTAAAGATACAAATTTTACATACAAACATATATATATTCTATCATATTTTATTATGAACATTTAAAATATCTCCCCAAATAGAAAAAAGATACAGCAAACATCCATTACCAACAGCTGTGTTGTACAATTAACATTTTACTATATTTTCTTTTTTCACATGTCCACCAATCTATTCACCCCCCCATCCGTCTTACTAATAATCTATTGAAGTATAATTTATATACCACAAAATCCATTTGTTTCAAAGGCAAAGTGTAACGATTTTTTAGTGAACATACACAGTGTGCAACCCTCATCACTAACCCAATATTAGTACATTTCTATCATACCAGAAAGGCTTCCTGTATCCATTTTCAATCAATCCTTCTTCTCCTCCTGGGCAATTACTAATCTACTTTCTGTCTCTATAGATTTGAAAAGTCATATGTTTTAACCAACAGAGTAACAATTCAGAGGTGCCCTTATATTAGAACTCCAGGTTTAAAAATTCTGAAGAAACTGTCCAGTCCTAAAGGACTTTTTTTTTTTTTTTTTGCGGTACTGGGGATTGAACTCATGACCTCGTGCTTGCCTGAAGGACATTTTGTTTTTATGGAACCGAGATTATACAGCATAGGAAAGGAAAAGCAAACTCCCTGTAATTAACTTTATGTTTACTCTATTTCTTTACATCTAGAGAACTAAATCATTTCCATTTTACTGGTGAGAACCAATGAGGCAGAGAGAAGAGAAAAGACTGGAAGTGGCAAGGAAGAAGGGGTGGTGCCACAGTTAAGCCAGGTGGCTGCTCCTGTTCATCCCTTTACTGCCTGGATGCTGGTTTTGCTGAACGTCACTGAGTTCCATGGAACTTCACTAGATGGTGGACTGTACCCAGATTACACAGCAGCTGATATTCCTGTGGGTTTTCAGCTGGGGTGGTGATTGCTTGAACAGATTCCCCACTATGGCATTTGAGAATGAAATCAAAGAACAGCAGTGGCAGGTGTTTGGAAGCTGAATTTAGAATTGGCCTCCTACAGAAAGAAGCTAGATACTGACTTCGTGGGTGATGAGAGAAGTTGACAGTGTTCTCAGAGGGGGAAGTTGCTGCCATGGCAGGTTCCCAAGCAAACAGATTTAGGGTTTTTTTTTCCACATTAAATCCCTTGAAGATATATATGGGGGTGGGGGGAGCAACAAAAATGCCACTTTCATGTGTTGAAGATCTCCTTCAGAAATAAAATTGTCAAAGCTAACTCAAAAGAGGGTATTTAGGATTCATCAACTCTGGGTGTGATTAAAGTATACAAATCACTAGTTCTTCCAACATACTGTGCAGTCACCATTTCCATTTTTCTGTTTCCAGAAATACTGGCTTTCAACTCATTCACAAATGACACTGCTCTGGGTTCCCTTCGCATGACTTTTCACCTGGCCCAGAAAACTCTACTTAACCTTTCAAGGTGGAGTCATCCCTGCCCACATTTTCCTCCCACATTTTATTCTCAGGTTTGGGAAGCAAAAGAGAGAAAAAACTTGAGGGAGAGAGAGAGAGAGAGAGAGAGAGAGAGAGAGAGAGAGAGAGAGAGAGAGAGAGAATGGTAAAGAAAAAAGAGGAAAATAACATATGCAAAACCCAAGGTAATTTATGTTGAAGTATATAGACTTAAAGTGTTCCTCTGACTACTCAATCCCTACAAATCACCTGGCTAGTACAAAGTGAGAGAGAGGAAATGTGCCTTTCAGTTTAAGCCAATGGAACTTGGAAGGCTATTTTATGCAACTTCCTGTGACTCTGTCACACTATATGCACTTAGCAAATATCTTGAATGAATGATGAAAGCAGCTGAATTTTATGATCTTTAGAAAACATTTGAATCTTTTTCAATCCCTATCACCAATTTGTGTGTCCATGTATGTGTGAGTGTGCATACACACATGTGTAGTTTTGAAGGTCTTCCTCTTAGAGGTCACTATGCTTTCTCATCTCACTTGAAGGAGAATGGGTTAATTCCTGTTCTGTAATGGTAATAGCTATTTTACTATCACATAAATGGTGACTCTGGGAAAGATTTTAGGTTTGACTAGTTAGACAGAAATTTTATTGTATTCCAATCAATGATTTATTTTCAGTTAAAGATGACCACCTCCCATATTTATATATCTCACTATGTTAGGCAGTAGAAAGCGTCTTAGAGATTATGCTCTTATGCACTTGGATTTTTTAAGAAGAACTTCATTTCGATTATATTCTTAGCAGGTAGAAGTATAGTTGGTTCTTAGCATGACAAGTTCTCTTCTTTGTCTATGCTGATTTGAGTTTTGATTTTAGCATCTGCAACCAGAAATCTTGATTAACATTGAGCTACAACTATTGACAGTAATATCACCATGACAATTTAACTTTTTGGTTCAACTGATGTTCACTAAAGTCTAAACACTGGAATGCTAATTGTTAATAGGTTAGAACAAAAGGAAAGTGTTGCTTTATAAAAAAAGATGGATATTCTGAAGCAATTTAAATATTTATACTGCTAATTCCTGGATAGTTTCCTCTTTTTTAAAGAAACAACTCAAAGATTGTTTTGATTATAGCTTGACTTGAATAAACCATACTTAAAAATATATGTACACAAAATTACTCATTCAAATGACTCTATAAGTCAGTGTCATTAGTGTGATTGCAAAATGGAATACTCATAAAAAGCAGAAAATTTGGCTAAGATCACTTAAACTCATTCCGTTTTCATTATTTCACAATGTGTTCTGTGATCAAGTTATCTTTACAAAATATGCAAAGGGTTATTAATGGACCCACATATTAACCAAACACATGATGGAAAAGAATGATAGAATAAGGTTGAAAATATCTCTGTTAACCCAAATATTTTAATTACTGTCTTTCAATTCTGAAATAGTTAATATTCTTCATAGGAAAATGTACATCTTAAAGTAGGTTTTAATTATTCCAAAAACTAAATATCAGACCATTTCTGTCAGGTCACTTAGGCATGGCTTCAGGGAAATGATGTATCACTGAAATGACCTTCTCTCAAGTTCCTTCTGAGTTACACTAGGAGAAGTAACACTTTCTCCTAAGATGGAAATCCAGTAGACCTTTGTGGATGGTTATTGACAGGATATCAGCAGAAGCTATAAAGTGTGTGCTGGAATTAATGTGCCTTCAGCAGGGATCTCTGACATGAATAAATGCTCCAACAAAGATTAGATTATGTCCACCAAGGAATAAAACATTGAATTGTATCACAGGTGTATGTTAACATTGTAAGGCAGTAGCTGTCTTAGCTGGTTTAGGCTATATAAAAAATAATGTGCCATAAACTGGGTAGATTTTAGACAATGGAAATTTGTCTCTTGCAATTCTGGAGACTAGGAAGTCTAAGATTAAGGCACCAGCAGATTCTTTCTGGAATATCCCTACTTTCTGCTTCCTGGATGACATCTTCATGCTATGTTCTCACATACCGGAAGGGACAAGAGAGTTCTCTGAGGACTCTTTTAGAAGGGCATTAATCCTATTCATGAGGGTTTTAGTGTTAGTGACTTATTGATCTCCCAAAGGCCCTGCCTTCTAAGATCATCACGATGACATTAAGAATTCAACATATAAATACTGGTAGAACACAAATATTCAGCCCATAGCAATAATAGACTGCTCATCTGTAAGCAGAAAATGCACTCGTTTGGTTTTAATGCTACTTATATATCAAGTAAATATGAGTAACTAAGTGTTATGACTTGTATACAGATGTCCCACCAAGGCCCTATGCAATTACAGGAGGACCTTTTGGGAAGTGGCTGGATCTACAGTGTGTAACACTAGGATTATAGATGTGATGCCAGGATTGATTCACAGTGCAATACTAGGATTAAGGGTACCCCATTCTGGATGTGAGTGATACCAGCCCTAATGGTATATAAAGTAGAAAAATATAAGGGAAAGAAAACAGGCTGCTGTGGTCCCTGCTCCCTGTTTGCTGCTTTCTGCTTTTGCTACCTTCTTCCTGCCATGAACTATTCTCTCCTGCAATGCCCCTCTGCTGTGCCACCATGCCTGGCGCCAGAAGATTATGGACTGAGACTTCTACACACTGTGAACCAAAGTAAA
Organism: Dolichotis patagonum; assembly: GCA_004027295.1. Taxonomy (NCBI): domain Eukaryota; kingdom Metazoa; phylum Chordata; class Mammalia; order Rodentia; family Caviidae; genus Dolichotis; species Dolichotis patagonum. The sequence continues at coordinate 123,412 of PVJX010001842.1, forward strand.
CCCCTTTTCCTGTTTTAAATTTGGGTGTCAGGTATTTTGTATCAGTAACAAGAGAAATAACTAAGGCACCAAGCCTATATGTATAAATTCCGGTGTTCGTAAAGGTAACTCATGATATCTCAAGGTGTGACACAAATTAAAAGCAGATTATCGCATAATAATAAATATGTTATTAGGATTGGTATTTCCTTTATACTTTTTAGCTTTCAAACATTGTAATATTTTGCTTGGTTAAAATATATACTTTATGTAAAAAGTAAAACTATATTCAAAGGTGTTGAGTTAATCAAAGTCTAACCAGAAAAGAGAAATTACACATGGATTGGAGCATGAAGCTGAATATAAAGATTTATCTGATCAATAAATTGGATTATCAAGAGATTGGCTACCAAGAATTAGAACCTAGCTAATGTAAGGAGAAGCCACTAACCCTAGGCTAGCATAAAGCACGTAAGAATATTTTCTGCCTCAGACTGAGATCCATATCTTGTTTGATCTCATGCATCTTCTTTATTTCACCAGGAAATTTGCCTTCCTGGTTACATGCATAGGATAATGTTCAATATTTTCTCCAAAGAATAGTTGGCAATATGTTATCACATGTCAAGTCTGACAGCAGGAATCTACCTTTACTTTATTGGTTTCTTTGAAGTGAATTGTAAAGAAATGAAGCTTTAATTTTGCATGCAGAATAATTTTGTGACCTGTTATTTCATGTAATTCTTGAAAATGTCATTTTTTAAAATAATAACAACTTGGAAAGGGGTTAAATGAGGCTATTTAATCAAAAGTTTAATCAAAGAAACTAACCAAATATCAAAGGGTGGAATCACTTTTCCCTTGCTTCAGCAAACTGATGGCTGAAGATTAAATATTTTGTAGTATCTTTGAAGAAACAGAGACATTTCAGGCATTTGTAATACTAATCCACCTCTCTCACCTTTGTCTAATTTTTTCCTTCTGTACTCTTAATCAATACATATCTAATTTTGTAAGAAAATGTTTATCCTAACAGAGAATGTTACTATATTAATGAGCATTGCAATCCATAGTTTAAGGTTAGTTTACTTGAGATCAATACTTGAGTTTGAAACACAGAAATTAAAACTCTATGGATTTCTTTTGTGGTGAGGACTTTAAAATGTATCCCAGTTTTTTCTTATTTATAGATTTAGTCTAATTTCCAAGAAGATTTTGCCAGATGGAAAGAATTTAGCATATTACATTTTTACTGGAGAGTAATTTTGTAAAGCACAAACTTGAGTCATGGTAGGAGTGTGTATTTTTATACTTACTTGAATTAAAATTAGCTTTTATGAATATGTCAGTCAAACAGGCAGCAAGAATTCTTAGTTTTTCTATCCCTCATTTTTACCTCATTTCTCTTTTCTGAAAGTATATTATTAATAAATGTAATGAAGAATAAATTAAGGACAAGATTTACTGTAGCACTGAAGAGTTGATATCAGAAACTATACCAATACATTATTGGAATTCATGAGTCTTGCATATGAACTCAGGTGTTTATCTATAATCAAGGTACTTGAGTTTCCATTTCATAATTGTATAAAACTTTTAGTTTATGCTATACAAATGCCAATCTTTTTTGCTAATATTGATAAAAGGATATAGCATTTTCAATTTGCTAACCATTATCAAGTGAACCCCATGAAATTCTGCACAAATTCTGCCCCTCCATACATACTCTGCTCCAACCCCAAACAAAACAAAACTAGTAAAACTAACATCATGGTGATGATACCAACAATATTTCAAGATGGGTTCATGCCTCATGATAGCTATTCAGACAAGTTGAAGTAATCTCTCAGAAACAAATTGAAGCAATCTCTCAGAAACTTAGGTGCCAAATCAATTAGCAGGTTTAGTGGTAAGGTAGCAAGAAGTTCATTTGCTTCTTTGTGCCATTTAGACCACGCAGCCAACTACTGTATGCCTCACTTAGTCGGAACCATTTGCAGCTCACGCGTCTGTGTGACAACCTTACTGACACATTTATAGATGAGAAGACAAATGGTTTCATTGGAAATGAACTTACCTTTTAAATATATAGTACCTTATAAATAAGAAGCCTTTATCACTGAAAGGATTTCTTATACATTCTGAAATATGATGCTCACAGCAACTTTTTTGTAAATTGGGTAATTTTATAAATGAGACATCAGAGTATCAAAGAGGTGAAGAGACTGCCCAGATTTGTGTATAAGGTGGGATAAGTCAGTGATCTTTCTAATATGCATTTAGAAACAGTAGAGAGAATGGAGTCTTCTTACCTATGTTATGCCATTGATCCATATTTTCTTCCTAAGTATCCTACCGCACTTGTGGTATCACCTTAGAAGAGCAATAAACAAGGGAAGTTTTTTAAGAAAGCACAGTAGATCCAGATGTACAGCTGAGCAAGTCAGAACTTTTATAAATGATGAGGCAGTGGTATCATCAAGACCAAATGGTGGGCTCTTCCCTATCTCTTAGACACAAGGGCAGATTGTAAACTAATATCGTCAGTCAACCACACAGGAAAGGAATGACAGTGCCAGAGGATGGAGGATGCATGCTCTTTCCTTCCTCATCACCCCAACTGCACAGAAGAACACCATGCTCACATCTGTGTCACAGTTGTATGACCTTGGACTACACAGTGGTCTTACAAATAAACTGAGACTATTCTGTGACACGGACATAGTATGTTCTGGAATGTGGGCAGTTGTGTGTATAAAACTCCCTTTTGGACAGGAGAAAGTGGAGCAAGGAATTGTAGAAAGAAAGTCTTGCTTTCTTTCTGTTCTTTAGAGCTCAATATACCTCCAAAGCTGCTTCACCTTTTAACTAAGACCCTTTTCCAAATAACTCATATCTTCTCTTGGTTTGTACTGCCAATGGGAAAAGCGATTATGCCTCCATTTATCAGTGTATGTTTTGTCACACATAAACAGAAAACCATGGACTCAGAATGATAAGAAGCATTAATTAACTCTGAGATTTGATCATACTTCTATCAAAGAAAGATGTGAGGCTATAAAATCAGGTGTAGAATAGATGCTATCATAATTTTCTTAATTGATAAGGGAAAAAATACACCTCAAAAACATAAATCATCATACAATATTTTTGTTTGCCTATTTAAAAACTGGAATATTAAATATTTATATACTCACAGTGGTTAAGGTCAGCTATCTGAAGGTAAAATGGAAGAAGTAGGACTGCAAAAATAATACTTGTCATGAAATTACCAACTAGGATAATTATTTCATATAAAACTTTTGTTGTTGTAAGATACTAGAAAGATTTCAAAATGAGTCTGTTTTTATTGAAGCGTTGCTTTTCCAAATAATCTGAGATAGTACAATTACTCTCTGTTGATGTTTTCTGTGACATTTGGTTTTAAAGCTCCCAGGACACAACACAACAGGAGAAATTATATCGAGAAGTCCCCAACATTTTGAGACTCTCACAAACTTTAGTTTTCAGCTCATAGATAGATTAATGAAAATAGAAATGGCACTTTAGAGTGGAACACAGAATACAAAATCAGCAAACTCAGCACTCCTACAAATTCTGCCTTTTTCGCGTGTTTTAAAGCACTTGATGGCATGAGTGGGACTTTGTTGTGTCTTAACGTTTGTCAAACCACTCATCATTCTTCTTCATGTTTCTTTTTAAAGGAATGACCCAATTTTTCTTCTCCTCTGTGATACAATGTCTATGTGATGGGCAGAGGAAAGGGGTGGCAGGTTCACTGGTATCACACTAGGTTCAAAGGAGTTACTATTCATTCCCAAGAGAACCAAAAACCCAAAATTCCACTTGATTTTGGAGCCAAAGCCAACAGGAAGCATCGAATACGACAAAGACATTTTAAATATCTGTAACTGGAACACGATGTCATTTTTCAAATTACCTATTCAATGATACATAAAACTTAAGTTCTGAGATTCTTGTTTTACTCTTTATTAATTTTGTTTCCTAATCCAGTTAGCATTGGGCTCTCTTGGTCACTTTGTCATGCCTTAGTCTGCAGTAATATAGCCTAAGACTAGGTTAGTAAACTGGGAATACTTTGCATGAGCCTAGGCTGGAGTTTGTAAGGGTTTGGTTTAAAATGAATATGTGTAGGAAGCTCTTTTTTATAGTTTGAACTGTGTTTCTGCACAGCTTGTTCGTGTTGCCCTAAGTCATCCTATGCCTCAGGGGGTAGATAAGAATAATTTCTAAACAACTCTTCCATTTTGGCACATATATAAGAACTTCTAAAGTACTTACTGATACTCCAAAACTTTTTCTGTTTATTCTTCATAGACTCTTCTTCACATAATTTGTTTAGGTGGTAAATGCTTCTAAAAAAAATTTTAAAATTTTGTATCTAAACCAGCCATAATAAATGGTTGCAAGTTCCAAATTAGTGATGTCTGAATTGAGATTTACTGCACATTAAGTATAATATATAACATTTTGGTCTGTTTTTTACTGTTTGTAATTAGTTGTCATTTAATTATGGGTAGTATGTTATCACTACCTACTTCAATTTCTGTTTTTAAAACTATTTTAATAGTTGAAGTGATTTATCTAACATCATACATTTTAGAACTGAAAATGTCTTTTTATTCCCTACTTAAGTATTGTTGGTGAGAATCAAGTGCAGGCATATAGTGTTATATAAACTGTAATTCTGATACAGACCACATGGTATATCTACAACTGGATGTGTTGTGCATAACACTTAGCATATGGTTTCTCTTAAATGATGTGAGATATGTGTGTGTATGCTTTGGAAGAAGTGTGAGAAATAAGCTACATTTTCCATTTCCTAGGAAGCATTTTAAATTGATAATTAATCTCCTGAGCATACTGGAGAGAAAAGAGAAACTTATCTTGATGGATTATGTGATTTTGTGATTGTCAAACCTGCCTGGATTTTGGCAGGCACTTAGATCTGGGAAGGATTGACACTGGATCATATGTCACAGTCACACCACAGTCACACCATACCCACACCAGCGAGCTTCAAATTTCACAGTGGAACTTCCCATAATGTCAAGGACTTTGAGAGGGCATAACTGAAATACTAAAATCAGCATGATTCCTTTTATTTTTTATTGTTAAAACATTATAAATTCACAGGAAGTTGCAAAGAACAATACTGGGATGTTCCTTGTCCCCTCTACAAAACCTTTCTGACTGTTAACATCAGGCATAAGTGAAATACAGCATCATTCCCAGGAAATTGTCATTGTTACAATCCAGAGATTCATCATTTATATTTCATCATTTATATTTGAAATTCCTTGTGTGCATTTGTCTGTGTGTCTGTAGATCTATATTTTACCACACACAACCTCATAAACTTCCCACTACAATAAAGAAACTTAAGGTATCATGGCCCCAAAAACTGCAACATCCCTTCCCACTAAGCCTCTAACAATCATTAATATTTTCTCCATATTTATAATTGTGTTATTCCATAAATATTATATAAGTAGGATCATACAGCAGATAACCATTTGAGAACAGCATTTTTCATGCAGCACAAATTTTGAGGTTCATCCAATTCATGGTTATAAAATTCCTTTTATTGCTAAGTAATAAGTATGAATATGCCATTTTATTTATTCATCACTAATTGAAGGACATTGTAGTTACCTTTCAGTTACCAGTTATTGTGAATGAGAAGACCATGGACATTCTTAAGTTTTATTGTTCTCAGAAAAGTACTGAATTGTACAATTTCTGGATTATATGCTAAGTCCATTTGTAGTTTTTAGGGAACTAACAAACTACTTTCATAAGTGCCTATATCCTTTTACATTCCCAACAGTAGTGTACAAGGGATCTGAGATTTTTGCTTCTTCATCAACATTTGGTGTGAATATTATTATAATTATTTTTTAGCCATTGTAGTAGATGTATAGTGAAATCTCATTGTGGTTTTACTTTGGATTTCCCTAATGGCTAACAATATTGGATGTCTTTTCATGAGCTTATTTGATGTACTGTGTCTTTCTCAATGAAATATCTGTTCTTGGGTTCTTTTATGATGCATTTTACAATCAGATTATTTTTAATGTCAAGTTTTAAGAAATCTTTACCTTTTTACATTCAAATCCATGGTTGCACATATGATTTGCGAATATTGCCCTCCAGTCTTCATATTTCCATCCTCTTAGGAGTCTTTTACAGAGCAGTAGCTCTTAATCTTAGTGATATCAAATTTTTCAACTTTTTTATTTCACGGATTATTGTATTGGTGCCAAGTCTCAGTAGTCCTAGAGCTTGAAGACTTTCTAGAAAATTTTAAAAGAAAATTTAGTGTTTTATATCTAAACTCATGATTTTTTCAGTAAACTTCGAATGAGGTATAAGGTTTGGGTTTAAAGTTACTTCTTGTACCTATAGATGTCTAATTGCTTGAGCAGTATTTGTTGAGATTATGCCTCCTCCATTGAGTTCTATGGATTTTAAAGTTTATATAGCTCTCAAGTGAATTATGTGTCCTAAATCATTATAATTAGGAATCTTTATACCCATACTCTGTACCAGGTATATTTCAAGCACTTTATCTGTGTTATAAGCCATTTATTTTTGCTGAAACAAACACATGTGGGCAGAATTACTATCCTCATTTAAAAATATGAAAACTGAATTTAGAAAAATTAAGTGATTTGCCCAATATCACAAATAAAGTATGATACCAAGCAGAATTAGAAATTATGTACATTTAACTGGAAAGCTATGACATGCTTAATAGTAAAATACCTTATAGATTAAAAATCCTGTCTTCTGAAGGAAGTTCACAATCAAGGCTTTAAATCTATCAAGTCCTTATTATGTTACATAATCAGGATTGATGTCCTCTTTGACAACTGCTTAAAATGTGTTTCCATCTTGAGGTTTCAGCTAGAAGTTTGTAAACAGATGATGAAATTTATCCAGGCTTATGCCATATCCTCTATAACCATGTTAGAAAATAAAGTGATGGTTTTCACCCAGAATCGCTTTTTGACAAGGCTCTGTGATGTCAATCATAGTTATAGTCAGACTATGTAACACAGTTTTGATCCTTTTTACTGGGTTTTTAACAGAACTTCTTCCAGAACCATGTTGGTTTTTAGTAAAGGTCATGCAGCTAAGTAAGAGTTTCCATATTTATTGAGTCTCTAATTCCTTTTAAACATCTTGATAGGCTATTTTCCTGAACATTAACCTGTAGTAATGATTTCTTTGTGATTTACATGTTATACCTTCAATTTACATATATTTCTAATGTGAAGCTTTCATTTCATGGATGCTTGCTTAGAATTTGCATATTAAAGCCAAATGAACAAAAGGGTCACTCTGTACCATATGGTTCTTGGAAGGACCTGATAGGAGGATTTTACCATCATTCTACTTTCTTACAAAGACATTTGATACTTAGTCACTTTTGCAAATTGAAAATCTCACGGATAGAGCAAAAATCCAAAGATGAATTGCTTTGCTTTCTCTACTGATTACTTGTGTAATGACCTTGAACAGACTCCAATTCAAAATGTACCTATCTTGAGAGTTTAAATCACACACACATATAAATAAATAAATAACAACAAAAAACCAAAAAACTCCAATGCTTTCCTGTTTAGGGATAGTATTTATTGTTTCTTTGTTTGTGAAATATGTAAGCTCAACTTCTGGAAGCAAGAGAAAAGTACATTGGTCTTTTACAAAGGTCATAGGAAAGCATCAATCTAGTACTGAGCGCATGGATAAAAGTGTGGCACAAAAACATCTCTAGTAGTGTAAGCTCATGAAGATGAAGACTCTATGTTTTGCTCACTGTTCTGTCTGCAGTGTGAACATACCTGATACCCTTGGTTATCTCGATTCCTGCTTCCACACCTCCTTCCAGAGCTTGTATGTTAGTGAATCAATTATTGTGCCTCTAGTCTTCAAGCACATCCAAGGGCAGCACTCCCACACCTATTGTTTTTATTGTGTCCAAAGGGACCTTCTCATTAGTCCCTGGGGATACAAAATTGGATAAAGAATAAACAATTTTGAATAATCATGACCAATTCATTTTCCCTTCTTTATTCACAATGTTCTCTTTATAAATTGAGGACATAACTATGGCCCTCACTGGTCTCTTAGAAATACAAAATGAAATGATGGAATAAAGAACTTTCCATATCACAGAGCATTATGTACAATCCCAGAAATATGAGTTGGACTACCTGATAGGAAGGCAACATCACAGCTCTGTTTCTACTCAAACTGACTGGTTCAACTCTTAGCTATAATAAGAGGACTAAAATATTTGAAAGTGAGCAAAGCTACATACTTCCACATGTAAAATAAGGGTAAAAATAGGTACCTTGGAACATCCAGAAGGATAATAAAGGTTAAAATGTGGAATTGGGCTGCTTAGGTTCAATATCTAGCCTGCTACTTACAAAAATTATTTGTGCCTCAGTTTCCCTGTCTTATGATAGTGAGTCCTACCTCTTGGTGTTGATATTAGAATGAAATAAGATTACACAACAGGACTAGTTACATACCTGACTGATAGCAAATTTCAAGGAATATGAGCTAATATGTTGTTCATAATACCTCTAACTACCCTATCTACCTTACCTGAATCTCTTTCTCTCTTTCTCCATTTTCTCTTTCCTGAAAGATCAGTATCATTAGAAATAGAAAATGTTACTGTTTTGAATAAATTCCACCTGGATTATTCCCTCAGATATAAACTAAATCTTTTATATGCATTTTAAAGAAGAATTCTTATATCTTTTTGCTGTGAAATTTCTAATTCATTCTCATCTTGCTTTACAAAAGAAGCATGTAAAATTATTATTTTTTCTTGCCCCCAAATGTCACCAGAACTAATACCTGTTCTACTTCCAGCTCTGGTGAACTCTTCGAATGGACAGCATTAGTTAGAAACCTTGTCAGAGTCACAGTGTTTTTTTGCCTAAAGCTACCTCAAGTCCCTGGTGCTACAGGTATGCTGAGGGACTTGTAGGTGACAGGCTGTTTAGCATCCATGCACACAAGGGCCCAGGGTGCCACAGGGCTGTGAGGAGAGTCATGTTTTACTTTCCACCATACCTGTCTGTATCATTTTTATTTGCATTTTCTCATTTTCATCTTTGCTAGTCCCTTTTCACCATGATCTGAATGCAAACATGCATAGGGGAAAGGTACTGATGGTGCTGTCACAGAACGTGAAGGGAGAACTCTTTGTTGGATGGCTAACTCAAGTGCTATGGACATCCTAGGTTTGAAGCTCTCGGGATTCTGCAGAGTGTGTGAATCAATTAGCCTGATCATCCTGTCTCTGTGTAAAAATGAGCAGAAATTATGCCCATGCTAATAGTGTAGTACAGATGTGGAAAAGTGATAGAAATTCCTGTGCTATGGCTTATGTCCCTTATAAACTGAAGAAAATTTGAACAGTAAACTGTCAGTGTACAAAGGGTAGGCTTGAGAATGACCTCATCTGGAGTACCTAATGGCAAAACTATTAAGGGGAAAAATCTCATTTTAAGATTTTTTTTTAAACTTGGACTTTAAAAGTAGGGCAACTGGTTTTTAAAAAAAGAAAAGCTAAAATATTCATTATTTTAACTTTTTTTGCTTTAAACACCGGTTTATTTATGTTTTTAATTGTGGTAAAACATAAGATCCAACCTTTAACGATTCCCAAGTATAAAATATGATGCATCAACTACACGCTAACTATTATAAAACAGATCCCTGAGGACTGAACTCCCCTTGCTCACACATGCTAGGCAAACATTCTACCCTTGAACTGCATTCCCAGCCCTTTTTAAGTTTTATTTTGGGGCTGGGGATTAGCTCAGCAACATAAGTACCTGCCTTGTGAGCACGCGGTCGTAAGTTTGATCCCTGGTACTGATTTTTAAAAAATGCCAAACAAGTTTTATTTTGAGCCAAGGTCTCACTAAATTGCCCAGCCTGGCCTCGGACAGACTTGCCTCATCCTCTGGAGTAGCCAGGAATTCAGGCTTCCTTCACCATGCCTGGCTGACTATTTTAATTTCAAATAATAATTTTTTACTGGCAGTACTATATAAAAATAAATTTGCAAAGTCTGAGGTTAAGGTTGCTTATTTTATAAATCTAAGAAATTTCCAGTTTGGTTAATATAAAACCCTAATAAAAAGCACTAAATGGAAACACTTGATAAAACTATGTAACTGCAGACCATTAGTTGCAAGAAGACTTCAATTTGCCTTAGATTTAATGTTTCCAGAAATAATGTAAAATTATTAGTAAAAGATTAAGGATGAGGTAAGTTACCTGGAAAGAAAAACAATCTGTAAAATAACCAGCCATCAAAATAAGCATCTTATTAAAGTTGCTGTACCTAGTCAGAAAATATCATACATACAAACCAGGCTTCAAAAATCCCAAATAGTTGTATCTAAAGAAATGTTTTGGCTCAGATGGTTAAAATAAGTTGGGAGCTATCCATATCCAGCAGCAGGTAGGTATGAAACCATCCAGACTCAGTCTGTGCTGGTCCCTGACCCTGCCTTCCTCTGTGTTCTTTGTGACCAGGCAGAGCCTTCCTGCCATATCAACATGGCTCTCTGTTTCCAGGGTTAAGCCTGCTATCCAGAAATCCACTTGGTAATCAACAGATTCTGCAAGTGTTGCTGATGCTCAATCACAGTAACCTAGTTTGGGCTCTAAGGCCATCCTTGAAGGACTGCAGTTACTATGGTTTGAGATTCGTTCTTCCTCCTTAGTATCAAATACCACAGCAGAGGAAGGATGAGAAGAAGCTGAGATTTTGTTACCAGAACGGGGGAAATAACTGCTCAGGAGACAAAAATGTTCTTATATTCCACCATCTCCTTGCCAAATGGGACATGGGAGACACAGGAAAGGGAGGGGCAGGTCTGTGAGTGAGGAGGGCTCTGAAAGCCAAAAGTAAAGGGTGCACTAGAGGTCTCCTCTGAGATTCATTTCCCCCACCCAGACATAGAGCCTTCTTGTTCAGCGTGGATCCTTCAGCAGTACTTCTCCAGCCTGTGGTCTGTATTTTATCCTGACAGAAGCCTCATCCTGTCTATCTAGACTTCCCAGGGACCCATGATATTTTCTATTCTCAAGAGACCAGTTCTGCTCCTGAAACATTCAAGTAGTTAGTTACAAACTATCTAACATATTTTACAATTTCCAGCCATTATTATTTTCAGGTGGCCAGTTCCTAAGGCAAAATAAAATTACTTCAGTGGTGATTTAGGAATTCAAAGAAGAAAGGGAATTTTCTAGCCAACTTGGGTGAGCCTAAGTGATCCTTTAATCATTTTTGTAGTAATTTCCTTCTTCCCTGGCACCTGACCCTGAAGGACAAGGATCTATTTTCAAGTCAATTACTATTCATAAAGGCTATAATTACATACAAAAATCATAAAAGGAACCCCATTTCTCTTATTATGGTAATGTGATGGTAATTTCTTAAATAACTACAATAAGTATGATAGAAATGGCATTTGCTTTCTTTCAACTTTACATTGCTTTTAGTATTATACCATATTATTCCCAAATCTCTAATTTAGCAGAAAAACAGAAATAAATGCAACTTGCAGATTAGGTTTAAGCAAGAAAACAAAACATAGCAAATGGTTAGTTTACAATGTATTTATGTCACAAACCAACTTTTCATTAGATAACATTGAAAAGACCCTCCAAGAGTTGAAACGATAGCCCCTCAAGAGGTTTCTTAGAGACTATGAATAGGCACAGATTGAGCTGCCAGAATTCTGTTCACAGATCAGACACTGAACTCCAGGTGTCTGTTTCTCTTTGATTTTTTCCTATTTTACTAGCTACTTAAAAAAAATTGCTATGGCTGTGTGCTAAGAGCTAGACCACATTTTTTATTTAATCAACATACCTCTATTAAGATTTTTTTATTCCCTTCTTTTGTCATTTTCATTCATATATGCATGCCTTTTGGTGAATATTCCTTGCATTCCACTGCCCTGATCTATGTCAGGTAGTGTCCTGGGTAGTATGGATACAGTAAAGCAGAAAATAAAGTCTAAGTGTTTTAGAAAAGAAAAAAGACAAATGGAACGATATGGTGAAGGCAGATGAAGAGAAATGGTCAGAACGATGATATTTAAGCAGAGAGCTATATTAAAGAAAAGTTTTCTGGTCAAGAGAATCATCACATGTGAAGAATGGAGTGTGGCCTCTGTGAACAGGTCAATCCCTCTGTTGAGAGGGGTTGGAGGGACATAAGGTGATACATGAGTCAAGGAATTATAGGCCAGTTAATGACTCTGGATTTCTTCCACACATGAATAACTGCAGAGCAGTGGCATATTTTACCTTCCAGGAAACTGAAGCTATAGAGATGTTGAATAGCTCACTCATCCATACATGTGGATCTTCCACAGTTGGTCTTCACAAGGCAATGTGCAATTTCAAAGCTTTTATTATTTATAATCACAGCATGGCTTCTTATCATTCAATAGCAATTCCAAGGATATGTGTTGTGACACTGCCTTGAAAATGAGCTCAACACTCCAAATTAGTTCCTTTCTTCTATTGAGAGCTCTTTACCCTAAATCTCATCGGGCTGATTTCTCATCTCATTTTTTGATCTAACCCTTCATAAATATCTACCCTCCAGTCACATATCTAAGTGTTCCTTGTGGAAACTCACTAGATGCATTCTTTCTTTTCCATTGCTATGGTAGTTATTCAAGCATCAAGTTTTGTCTACTATTGCTCCCAGGATTTCTCAACCCTCCACAATCTCCTGCCAGCCTTCCTTTCCATTCCCAGCCCTCTGCATCCCCAAATGTCACAAGGTGGTGACCTGAAATCTATACTTTGCCTATATGTTTTTCTTCTTAAAACAATATTTTTCATATAATTAGATTTCTGACATCTCTTTAAAAAAATCAAATCTGTTGACAATGAGCCCTTGTTCGCACAGTGATGAGGCTGAGCAGTAGCAGATTACTTTGGATGGAGCATGAACAAGTCGCCTCGCTAATCTTCACAGCCCCTACAATTAGACACCCACAGGCACCATAAATAACTGTCTAGTCACTACAGGTATGCACACCAGTGGGCAAATATGTACTTTCTGGGAGTCACACTGTCTACTTCAAAGTCTGGCTCAACTACTTACTAAACTTATGACATTGACTACTGATGTAAAACCTCTATCTCTGCCTTGAAAAATGAAGGTAAAAATGATATTTGTATCTCTACTTTGATGATTATGTGAACTAATATATGCAAAACTACTTAGAAAAATAGCTGGTCATAGAAGGCACTTGATAAGGTTTGCCTTTTAAGGTTGCTGTTTATAATTCCTGCCATATTCCAGGCAAGTTACTATGTTAGTCAAGTTAAACACATGAAATTAGCTAATGCCTGGACATAAATTCCTTAAATTGTCTTCTAGGAAAAGCCTCTGGGTCTTTCATTAATTATTTTTAGAGTTTGGAGCCTACTTTTTAAGGATAGAGTTGAACACAAAATCTCAGATCAAGTTGTCTGGTCAACAATGTCACAAATTCAAAATTCCCACGGGCAAATATCTCTGTCCCTGAAAAGAAATATGGTCTCCTTCTTGTAATCCAACCAACAGGCAGCTGTTCCCTTCTTCTATCCTGCAAATTTCTTCACTAGGGGGAAGGCAGACTTATGCTTTAGCTCCTGGACTCCTCACCAGTAGGTTGAGTGATAACATCTTTTCTGTTTGGAAAGCCAGGTGCTTTATCATTCACTCATCCATTCCTGTGTGCATTAGTCCTCCCTCGCAAATGGGCTAACCAGTCTTCTACAGTCATGGAATCGCACCCATCTCTTAGGTCTTACTTTAAGTTTAACTTCTATGTGAAACCATCACTGTCATTCTTTGGACATTTCTATTCCATTTTACTAGTTCTAATTTTGTGCATAACTTACTGCACAGCAGAAGACTATAGACACCTACTACTTTGAATTGCTGTTTAACAATGTTGTGCTGATATTCTTCTCTTCATCTTAATTGGAGACCTGTAAAGGAGAGTCAGGGCAACTGATGCTTGGATCATGCTTCAGCTTTCTGGAAGATAGCTGATACCAATATTATATATACAGTGTGAGACTTGCTTTTCTTAATCTTGTGGGAAGAATTTTATTATGACATTTTTCTTAATCACTGAGACTTAAGTTAGAAGGTCAGGGTTTTCATTAATTATTAGAATGTTAAAATAGATATCCAGTTATAAAAAGGTTCTAAGTTTGCAACCTGTTTCTTAAACTTCCTATAATACAGGCTGTTGCCAATTTTAGTATATATGCTACCAAATCGAACATGGCCTGTTGCCAATTGAAGGTCATTATTACCGTGTGACAAAGTTTCAAATCAAATGTCACTATCACATGAAAACTGAATTCTGATATAGTACTATTTTACCGTGTAAATCTACAAACCTCACTGGAAAATATCTATGACTGACTACAGAATCAGTTTCTTTGAGGTTCTAAAAATTCTGCAAAGTATTGAAAAATATTTGTTTTTAACATGGATTAAAAACTAAGATGTTAGATTTATGTATATCAGGTTATGAGATGCAGGCAATAAAATGAATTACTTGGAAGTATAAAAATCAGACATACCAGGATGGAATCATTTATGTGTTCTTTTTCATTAATATCAGCTGATGTTCACCTAAAATCCAGTCAAACATCATTTTTTTAAATCTGGGAAGAAGATGCTTATGCCATCATTTATAAAGTCTTTGCAGTACCAAGTTTTCATATTCCTTGGTGGTGGGAAGGGAGGTTGTAATTAGGGAGGCCACTTTCTAAATAACGCTACTGGAATCCAACAGATGGGAATCAAGAAGATCCTGTAATGAAGAGTCACTACATGTGTGAAGGAATCTAAAAATGTATAGGAATATTGCAAATAACTAGTTTTTGCAGAAGGTCTACTAAAATTAAGACCCAGTTTTCTGAAGATAACCTTCAAGTTTATTCATGTTTGACTCCACCAAGAGAAAACAGAATAATGTGACTCATTGATTAGAGAACAACAAATTAATCCTAACAACCTTAATCCAAATTCACAGTACCAATTTAGGTACTGCAATACATAAGAAAGATAATTTGATATTTCAGCTAAAACTAGCCCTGGAAGTAGAACCACTTGGCCTCATTGAAAGGGTAGGGATGAAATGAATTTTGTTATGAATTGCTTGTCACTCAGAGATATTCAGCTTATAAGAGAAAACAAAAGAAACCATTTTAAAGAGTGGCCATTTATTTTGCCAAAAAGGAAGCAATAAATCAAATAAGTGCTAGTGAAACAGATGAAGAGCATTCATTCATCTTCAGGTCTTCTGCAACTAATGATGACTAGATTAAAGTGGAAGGATCCAATCTGAGAAATATGGATGCATAGAGAGGGAATAAAAAGCAACTTTTCATTCTTGAATGGCCTTCTATTAATATGATTCTTTTTCATTTATTACATTTGGCTTATGACCCTATGTTTTATAAATATGATTTATGTGTTATGTAGACAACCATCACCATTTCCATTTATTGTTTTGCTTCTGATTATAGTAATAAATCTAAATAATGAAAGATACTTACCAATTTGATATGTACCAAGGAAGTTTTAGGAACTGAGAACCTTTTGTAAGCTCTTGATATAATATCAGCAATCACCATATTTTTCCTTAAATATGGCACTGGAAATGTACCTAAATCCTGCCTTAATTGTGGTATAATTTCTGTAGCTAAGTATTGTCTGCATGTCAATTAAGAAGCTATGAAAACCAATGACCATAACACAAAGAATCTAAAGCCCATGGCCCTGACCTGTATGGGTTTTGTAAATTTATTTGCTTGCCTAATTGGTTTGTGAGAAATAATGATTTATTTGTTTAAAAGATCCTGAGCTTCTTGAGATTTGGTCTTTTCCAAAGATAGTGATTAACATGCCTGACGAGTGCATGGTTAGAAAGGGGCTGATAGGAAATGAAAGACAAGTGCACTTTCTCTGTCCAAGAAACAGTGAAAGCTGTAATAAACTGAGCTTTAAGTTTTTACAAACATACATTTTTAATTAATAGAGAAGGGGCTGATGAATCAATTCACTGATAATTTATTAATGGATTAATTTGTTCATTAATGTAATAATTGTTCCCTTTCAGAACCTCTAAGCATTGCAATAGATACTATATATCTAAGACAGAAAACTGCATTAAAACATTTCCCAAATGCTGATTCTAACCTTAGAGGTGATTTCAAGTATCTTTAAATTGAGGCATTATAATAATCCTCTCAGGTGTGAGAGCAGAATAAAAGGATTTTTATTCTCACTTCATTTGGGTGATTCTGACAGGAATACCTATGCCTATGTGCTGAAGAGTTTCTACATTTTTCTAGATATATTTTCTCACTTCAGAAAGTCTTGTGTAAGCCTCAGAAGAAATTCTTCTTTCTCAATGCTGAGGGCTCTCTCAAACCAAAGCTGCCTAGGCACTACATCCTCACCATGGCTCTGGCTAAGAGTCCAAGACCAGCGTTCAGCTACCCCTCATCTTCCTTCCTGCCTTCGTTGTCACATCTGTAAAGCAGCAGAAGTAACAGTATCCCTCTTTCCTCACTATACTATAAAGTCGCAGTTTGAAAAGCATTTGATCCATAGTGGTGGGTATTACATTTTTTTGTGAGAGAATAACTTTTCTAATTCAGACAATCAGTAGTACTCTGTGTTAAAAGTTATAAGCACCTGCCTTAAGAGATAAAAGCAGCATTGAAAGCACTCTATTAGTAACATTATTTTTGATTCCGTTATTGTTCATCTTTATTAGTATATATTTGTGATACATAACAAATTCATTTGTCATGGAGAATTGGTGCATACACATGTCGCAGAATCTGTTTGACTTCCATTCCCTCATCTTTCTATTTTTGAATTGCTAAATGATAATTTATGTATAGAGTTTAATGCACACAGCTGTGACATTGTATAGAATATTATATGGACACTAGGGGACAGAAGAACAGCAAATATGACTCAATGGTTAAAAGGCTGGAGAATTAGTTACAATATAAATCTATGTAAAATTGGAGAAGCGTGGAGGAATTTTGTTGTAAAATTATCAATCAGTGCATCTTCTCTTCTCTGGCTCTGTTGCCACTATCTCTCTCTGAATTTATTGTACTAGTCACAGCAAACATTCCTTACATATGTTTACCCCATCCATTTTTTTCTACTCCACAGCCAATGAGATTCCTTCATGTCATTCCATATCTCACATCACTCATGGATAAACAGAAAGCATCAAAAGCAAGAACTTACTGCTTTCCTAACTCAATGGCTTCTGGGGATGCCATTTTGGGGGAGGGGGTTGTGGTGCTAGGGGCTGAACCCAGGGCCTTGTGTGTGCAAGGCAAGAACTCTATCACTGAGCCACATCTCCAGTCCAGGGATGCTATTCTTATTCCTTGTCCTTGAATACATGGTGTTCCTTCTGGGATCAAGGCATTTGCACATGCTGTACTACATGAGGTATCTTTCATTTCTGACACCCACTGCTACTCATTCATTAGATCTCAGCTAATACAACTTGCTTAGATGGTAGACATTACACTTCAGCACTTAAACTAATGCCCCCATCATTAAACTAATTTCCAACATAGAATATTGACTTTTCTTTGGCTTAGCTTACTGTAATTTGTGATATTATGTTTTCCATTTCTTTAACATCTGTCTTCTTAAAAGACAACTAGTTCAATAAAAGTATAGACTGCTTTTTGTTCTTGTGTTTTAGACACTGAATCTGTTAGATGCCTTAAATATAGTTGATATTCACGGAGTAGTTGTTAAATCCATGCATATTTCAACAAATGAACAGTTACTATGTGATAAGCATTGGGCCAAGCACATATCACCTATGAATTTATTTAATCCTCACAGTAAGCTTTTGAGTTAATTATCACTAGTATCACTCATTTACAGTAATGACTTTTTATGCACTGAGCAGAAAAAGGACTGTTACATCTCTCGAAAAACTACCTAGCCTACCCCTAGAAGATATGCTGGACTTAATAAACTTACTTCCTAAAGTATGAAAGTGAAAATGAAAAAAAAAGTAACTTTACAACAGATAAAGCTAAAAGACACCACCTTCACCAAGTTATCAAGATTGATGTAGCCCAAGACAAGGTGTTATCATTTACCTCTGATATAACATGGGGTAAGAAAGTCATTTTAGCTCTGTTTTGTCTTCCCTAATATTCACAATCCCAGTATAATTATGAGGAAATATCATAAATCCAATTTCAGAGACATTCTATAAAACAGCTCTTCCAAAATCTCAGTTCATGAAACACCAAGACTGCGAAACTCACAAGTCATAAGAGACAAAGGAAATGTGAGTACTAAATGCAATGTCTGATCCTGTGACTGAAAAAGGACAAAAGTAAAAGAACTGGTGAAATCCAAATAAAGTTTTGTTTGTAGTATTGTATCAATGTTCATACGTATTTCTGACAAATGCTCCATAGTCATATAAGGAATCTAGGTAAAAGATACATATATAAGAGCTCTGCATGGTATCTTTGCAACTTACTTCAGATCTAAAATTATTTCAAAATAAAAAACACTCTTTACAAGTGGCCAATTTGTTTTGGGAGCCAGGGCTGAGCTTTACACAGCATATACTAATTGTATACAGCTGTCTTGGCTCAGGTTAATGAAGTGTATTGATTCTGATTGGTCAGGACTCAAGCATGGCACATTGTTGACTACTTTTAAGGATTACTACTAGGCTATACTAGGTTATATTATCCCTATCTCTGCCTTTCAAAAAATATATACAATCAACATTCTACTCCCTCTTGAATACTTTTTTCCCATGTATTTTGTTAGTGGATATTGGTTATACAGATTAATGGGTTCCATGTTAGCAGATTTGTAAATGTCCGTAAGATACTTTAATAATTTCTCATCATACCCCCCCTTCTTTCCTATTTCTACATTTTTGTGAAGGTTTCCATGTGTATAATGGAATAATTACATTTTTCAGAATAAGACTCTATGTCATGATTATAGCTGTTCTATTTAAATGACTAGTTGCCATGGCAAATTTAAAAGTTTGGAGAATGTTTTCAAATCAAAAGTCCAGAGAATGCTAATGTCATAGCATAAGAAAGACCAGCTGCTAATGGTGTTGTTTCTGAGTCTCACAGTGAATATAAATATCTATTTATAATGTTGGAAACCTAATCTACTTCATTTGGTCCATGTTAAAATATTTGCAGGTTGAGTATATATTCTCTTTTTTCCAGGGTCACTTTCTCTCTTGAGCAGGATTGGAACTGCACTTTATCAGAAATATGCTAGGGCATCCTTTATTCTCTCTTCATCTACTGGCAGAAGAACCTGACAAAGGATATTTTTCAAATTGCTTAAAATTTCTTGACACTGACATCTCAGATTCTGGTGAATTCTAATCAACAATTTTTATGCAGTAATTTAGAATCAAACCAAGATGCCCAAATTAACACCCACTCCTTTGTAAAGCTTGCTGAAGCAAAGGCTCTTAAATAATCTGGGAACACTAATAAACTGAAAATTTGGGCTCAGGCACTTTGGTAAGTGCCTGAAACTTTTACTTTCTAAAAAGCTCCCAGGTGTTTTTTCAGGTCTTTTGACTACATTTGCAATGGAAATCTGCAAGGGTATCTGTGATGATCTCTACTATGGTTTGAATTTTGTTTGGCCTAAGGGTCCAAGTGCTGGGAGGTCAGGTTCCAGTGTGGTGATGTAGAAGGCAAAGGAACTTTTAGAAGGTGGAACCTAGAAGAGATCCTTAGGTTATTGGGGGCCCTGGCCAAGGAGGGGATTATGATACATTGCATGGGACTACGCATTGATGGTTCTCTTGAAGGGGCTGAAATAAAACCCTAGGCCTGGTCCCTCTCACCTCTCTGATTTCCTGTCTGGAAATCTAATTGCTGACTCCTGCATACATTCCACTGTTGCCCTGAAGTGACACAGCTGAGTGTGGACATCTCTTACTAGAATCTACTATTTGCTCCTCAGCTTTTGAAACTACGCTCAAATAAACCTCTTTACAAGTTAGCCTGCCTCTGGTATTTTGTTATGCTAATACAAAATTGACTAATACAACATCTAAACAAAATTCTGTTATCAGGGATTTAACAGTATAGTCTAAAATTTTATTTCTTTTTCAAATTAATCTTTTTAGTTCAATAACTAGTATTTGCAAATACTAGTGATTGCAAATAATTAGTAATACATACATTAAGATTCAAAATAAAGAAGAAAAAGGGTTTAGTTCCACTGAGATGTCCCTTTGCAAGAAAATGACAGACAAAGTAAAATTTTATCACCTATCTACTCAAAGTCTGATGTTTATAGGATGATTTGTTCCTTTATATCAAATCACTTGTGATCTGTATGAATCTGAGAAAATCTTGTCAATTTCCAAGTGACTGAAGGGCTTTGTCAGTTTGACCAGAACACAATCTAGTTTAGGGATTGTCTTAGAATCTTTTTTCATTACTGAGACAAAATAACTAACACCCAAAATTAAAGGAGGAAAAGTTTCTTTAGCTCACAGTTTATAGAGGTTTAAAGGTTTAAGTCCATAGTTGGCTCTAAGGCTCTAAGGCACATAGCACAGGGGCAACTATATATGGCAGCAGAAGACAGCAAACTCCAAGAGGGAGAGAGAAAAAGACAGAGAAAGACAGAACAGAGACAGAGATAGAGACAGAGACAGAGACAGAGAGCAAGAGAGACTATGCATTTTCTGTCCCTTATATTGTATGCAGACTACCCATCCTAGGGCAAGCATAGCACTAACACCCTTAATCCCAGCATTGGGCCATGAATCAATCACAAAATCTGGATTCAGCTACCTCTGAAAAGTCCGCCCCCCCCCATGACTGCATAAAGCATTGGCAGGGGCATCTAGACACAAACCATAATAGAGGCTCTTTTGCAATTGCTAATTGAACTTTTTAGTTTGCACTCTTGATATTTGTTGCCATGATGCCTTGCTATCCAGTGACTACCCAAACCCTAAATCCTGGGTCAGGAATTTAACCCACACATTTGATAGTGTGATGAAGTTAGATGTCATGGCTCAAAGGGTGATACAACAGTGTATGCTGCATGTATTTTAACCTTTTGAAGTTTTAATGATTTTTGCAGTTTCATTGAAAATATTTATATTGTTTATTTAGGAATCAAGTCATTATATCAATCTAGGAAGATAGCCTGCTGATAAATTCTGGCATTTCCTGCTAGTCAGCAAAATACTTTTATTTAAATATTACTCATAAGGATAGGAGTTTGATTCCATTAACTGACACTAATGTCCTACACTCAGAATTGTGACCCTTAGAAATTAATAAAGATCTATCCCTATGGGATATAGCAGTATATGTGCTATAAGAAGCTTCACTATGATTTGGCACTACCTGACATAATAGTCATTGTTTAATCTCTTTGATACTACTATCCTTATATTCTGTCATGTTTTTCATGGGCTATGTACCAAAAATATTTTACTAAAAATTTGCCTGTAATCTCGCATACTAGGTAGGAAAGATGCTTTAGAAGAAACTTTTTATGATGATTCTGAGGCCCACAGACTTGTTTGCTGTATGAAGTTACTGGCATTTGGCTCTGAAAAGGATGATAGGGATTTCTTCCTTTTACCTTGCTTTACAGAAAAGGGGTAAGAGACAGAGACCTCTTGAGTCACTTGTTCAAAGTGTTACAGCAGTAAGTACAGGATCAGAGCCCTATGTCACTTGGCTTTGACTCTAGCACATTGTCCCCATACTCTGTCCCAGCCATACAGTGCACAACACCTCACTCAGCCTCAATGGGAGTCTTTTTGCAACACTGTATACATGTGTTTCCTAGAATAAGGTGCACAAGGAGATATTAGGATTACCGTATGTAGACAAACATTTATTTTGAAATTATGCATTTATTTAAATGGATATCAGTGTCTATTTTCTTCTTAAAAATAAAAATAACTTCTCAAATGCTTAGCTTTTTCAAACTTTATTTTTTAGTATATAATTATTTAGGTCAAAATTAGATAGATTTAAAAAATAAGCAATGTTCATAGTCATCTGCATGTATGGTCAATGTCACCTACACAGAATACTCAAGTTTGGAAACTGGCCAAGTTCCATCCTTATCATCTTCCCCTCCATCCTTCATTTTTGTCTTCAGTTTCATTGACCTGTGGTTTCTGTACATTGGTCCCAGCAAAGATGGACTACATATAAGGACTACACCAGTTAATTTACAAAACTTCACATGACAAAGGGCAGACAGGAAGTGACTGTAGGATATAATACACTGTAAAAAACTTTTTAGTTGGATTCTTCTGAAATACATCCTTAGAATTCTTTTTAGCATCACAATAAACTGGCATTACTTATTTTGAACCTAACACACCCCATAACAGTGTTTATAGAAATAACGTAACAGAGAAAAACTTTTGACAGAGTCTATTTAAATTATTTAAAGCACATTTTAATGATGGATAATTAATTATATGTTAGTCTTTCAAGACTGTAATTTGACCCATGTAACACTGTATCTGACAGAAACAGCTTGCAATAAGACAAAGTCATGTATAAATAATATATGTGAAGGTTTTATTGATAATCAAGATTTTTGTGCAACATATTTCTCTATGCAGAATTGGCATGTTTGTATGAAAACGTATGCAAAAATTGGAGCACTTTTATGTAGTATTAAATTTAGAAACTCATGCTTTGCTTTATTGGCAAAGCAATATATGTGTTCAATTTAGTATAATTTCCATAATCTCAAGTTTTATTTTCACCTCATCATAGTTCTGTTTAATTTGGAAGCACTTTCAAAAAACTTCCTCAAGATCTCTTTCTGAGGCTCTGATAACTTGGATCTTGGTTTTGTATTTAATATCCCTGTGCCATTATTAACATGTGTTGATTTTTTGTTTGCCTTAATCATTTCTTGCTAGGAAGTCTAACCACAGCATTCTCAGTATTCCCAAGGAGCTTTGGCCCTGCTGTTTCCAACATCAACCTAATTTGAGAGAACTTTCATGTGAAAATGACTACCCATCGTCAAGGGTAACTCATTTGTTGATTAAAGATAGTTTAGCGCACTTGCCCAGCACCCTACCAAGATCAGCTTTTGAGTGCTGGCACTGTTTGGCTGCATCACATTTGAAGTTCCCAGTGGGAATTTCAATGAATTCCAACGCCCCATAAAGATGTTTTGATCATGGGCTGGGGATTTAGTTCAGTGGCTTAAGTGCCAGCCTAGCAAGCGTGAGGTCATGAGTTCGATCCCCGGTACCAAAAAAAAAAAGGTGTTTTGATCTGTCCCACTCCGGAGGAAATTTTCTGGGGCATGGCTGCACTGAGAAGCCAATATTAACTGTTTTCTGAATTCCAAAAAAAACACATGAACCAGAAATGCAGAGCTTGCAGGTAGTAGGAAAGAACTTGTCTTTATGAGGCTCATTACCTCCCTAACCCAAGACACTCACATCCCTTCATTCCCTTGGTCTGTGAACCATCTACTATCATGTACACTTTTCCTCTGGCTTCATGGCTGTGATGTAGCTAATTAAAGTGCTAGGCCTTAGGAGCACCAAGCTGTTTCTCTAGGATACTTCTTGGCTGTGGCATATCATCATAAACAGCTTATACCTGGAAGTACATGTGCTGAGTATTTATAATTTTATTTAAAGAGAAAAAAA